>ML776593.1:651020-692192 GCA_009831015.1 Picea engelmannii | reverse complement strand
GGATATGCCCCCTTTACCCCTCATTATAACCAATTATTTCATCCTTCACTAGTTTCTCTTCCAGTGACTTCAGACCCCACTGTTGAGTACTATTGGAAGGTCCAGTGTTATTTGAGAGGAAGGATGTTACGTCTTCTAGGACACAAGCATTTGATTTCTTTTGATTCCCCACGCGGACAAAACCCACTTACCCATATATATGCTTCTTTTTCAAAACATTTTATGTATGATGCAGATCTGATTACAGTTTGATTTGGATATATATATTGTGTAAACATTCAACGCAAAGGATCTTGTTTCTATATTACTCTCACCACTTTTTACACACATTCACGCAGCTAGTCGGACATCATAGGGGAACCACAGAACCCCCATCGTTCACGACGCTTGCTAAACCTCCCACCTATCTTAGGGGGAGTGTCTGGTTTTGCCCACTCATCGACACTTCCTTCACACACTTCTGTGAGTGCTACTGTTTTAGGATCAACTTTGCTTGGTTCTACATTACTTGGGTCCACTTCCCAAGGTCATCCGTTTACTCGTTCTCCTTTACACGGAAGCGGAGGACCCACTTCCTCTCAAGGAGGAAGCACCAACCCACCTCGCCTCCCTCAAGGGTCAGGTTCAAAACACACCATGGCCGGAGCTAATCCTYCCCCCCCACTGCATATGCCATATTTGGCCTCTCTCAACATACTGGATCTTAGCAAAATCACCAATGATCCTATATTGCATGATCCCACATGGCCTGCAATGCCCACCAAACTACCTTCAGACATACCAAAGTTTGAAGGAAAGGCAGGCGATGACCCTGCTAACCATGTCATGACCTTTCACCTATGGTGCTCCTCCAATAACATTATGGATGATTCGATCAGACTACGATTATTTCAACGCACACTCACTGGCCCATTGACCAAATGGCATGTCGAAGAAAAATCAGGGTCCCACGCAACTTTTGAGTCATTGGCCAAAGCATTCTTGACCTTCTTCCAATTACCGATCCGCCACGACAATGGTCTAGAACTACTGTCTAATTTCAAACAAACCTCAGCCACACATATCGCTGACCACATTCACGAGTGGCATAGGCGACGTAGTTTGTGCAAAGCAGAAACCACCAAGCAACAATGTCTCGACTGGTTTCTTAGATCACTTGTCTCTCTCCTTGGTAAGGATGTAGCTTCCACCTTCCCTCAATCTGAAGAGGAAGCCATTAGTAAGGCCCAACAGTACGACCTCATCTATGCACAGTCAAGGTACTTATACACTGTACTTCCTGATCTTCCAAAACCTGTGCCATTTGGCCAAGACAAACCTGGGATGTCTCACTCAGCAGACAGACTGATTGGTGCCACCACTCACCATGGTCCACAACCCCAACCACCACCGATTTATGGAACACCTCAATACCCGCCGGCCTACGGGGGCACTTCTTATTACCCCCCACCCCCTTATCAACAACCATACCCTATTGCTATACCTCCACCCATCGGTGGACCATCGCCGACACCCCCCATACATCCACCTATTGAAACAAACTCTGGTACCCCCTCTACCTCAGCTTATAGTACTAACGAAATCACTACGCCTTCCTATGTACCTTATGGATCGGTACCACCACAGAATCCATACTTCCCATTTCCTGGTCCCCCACAACCCATAGCTCCCCCACATCCTCATGCGGGGGTGAATTTTGTTCAACCCTCTGTCGTTCAACAATACCAAAATTTTGAACAACTGAATACGGCCAATCCAACCCATCCCTCGAACAATGCCAAGAAGAAAGGATGAAACAGGAATAACAACAACTTAGGTCAAGGCGGGAATCAACCCCCACAGCACCAACCCACTGGGGGCAACCAGAACCAAGGGAACCAAAACCCCCAAGGGGGTAATAATAATAAACGCCAATGGCGAAATAACAATAATGTTAAAACCATCTTCCCTTGTGCCCTTTGTGGTGAGTTCGGCCATTGCACTCATCATTGCCCCCAAATCGCTGATTTCAAATGGTTGAAAGACTCTGGTAGTCTTCCCCATTCTCCCGCACCGCCTGCCCCTCAGTAGGCACCACAATAATACGTGCAACAACCCCCTCCCATTGTGTTGCAAAATCCTATTCCACATCAAGGTGTGATAAACACCCAACAAGATACACAACATCCCCCACCTCCGACGGGACAATACCTCAACCCCAACAATCCAGCAGATTGCACCATTGTCCTCACAAGTGAGGAAGAAATCCTTCTGCAAACACGTAACCGTCAGTATCATGCACCCACTGAGTCTCCTCCCATCCCGTCAGAGCCAAACCCTACACCGATGGGACCCCCGTTGGTGATTCCTTGCCCTTCCGCCAAACCACCGCTTCGCATCCCTCGCATCCCATTGCGCAGGAATGTCCACAACCCACAGGCTAGGGCAGCTCATAACTATAGTTTGGTCGATGACTTAGCGCAATCCCCGTCGGCCATGTCAGTATTGGAGGTCCTCTAGACTTGCCTTACTCAACAAAAATCATTACTTTTCGCCTTGGGGGCAGTCAACCCCACAGACACCCGACTCATCGCCTTTGATCTTGACAGCGGCGAACCTTGTCTTCCCGCCTTGATCGCTTTTCAAATACCAGTAAAAATACAGAACATCACAGTTCATCGGTGTATCATCGATGAAGGTGCATCTACATGCATTATGTCCAAAGTGGTATGGAAAAAACTTGGTTCCCCGGAACTCATACCCTCTGCCATCACATTACGTGCTTATGAAGAACGACCATCATCTCCTGAAGGGCTCTTCCAAAATGTCCCCGTCGAACTCGGGGGCAAGACTATTCTCATCGATATCGAAGTTATCGACGCCCCTCTCGATTATAATATCTTGTTCGGTCGTAGCTACATGTACGCTATGAAGGCAATGGCATCTTCCGTCTTTCGGACAATGATGTTCCCTCACAATGGGAAGATCGTTACTATTGACCAAGTCTCACATTATGAGCTTAACCCATATTCCAACATCGATAACGTTCTTCCTCTCATCCACACAAGGCATGATGCATCCACTTGTTGAGATGGGTCCTGGGATTTTTAAAGATCCATCCTTGTTAGGAACATACCATGGAGCACCACCACTCCTTCATCCTTCCAATCAAGTGTGCGTCATATCATCTAATGGAACTCACACAGAGGATACCCTTCCTCCTGCAGAGGCTTCTATCATATCTGACGTCCCACTCGTCGCAGAAACCCCCCCTCCAGAACCTCCTGGACACTCGTCAACCTCGCCAGTCCACGATTCCACCTCTCCCCAAGGACATATTCCAGTTTGGGAGACAGTTCCCCAAGCCATCACTCAAATTCCCTTCTTTTACCCTCCACCAGGTATCGAAGCTTTTCAGGTAGCCGCAATACTCACACTACCTAATATGGTGTTAGCAATCCCAGTTTGGTATTTGCACCCACTAGAGATGGTCCCTCGACCATCCCTTCCACTCCCAAAAAAAGGAATCCCCATGACGATTCCCATTCTTACTCCAACCACACCCCCACTCACTAACCCCCCTGCTACAGCTGGGGGCAGGAGAACGAAGAAGGAGCCCACAGCTCCACTTCCTCCACACATCCCACCACCTTGCGCACTATGTGAGAAAGAGGGACACCAAACCAACAACTGCCCGTCTCTACCAGAGTTACGGAATTAAATTCCACTCAATCAAACTCCCCCAACACTCGCCACTACAGCTAGTCCTGCCACTACCACCCCCCCTTCCAGTAGTAAAGGCTTGTGGACCAAATATGCATGTGTTATATGTTCAGAATATGGCCACTATACCCACCATTGCCCAACACTGCCATGCTTTCGGCAGACGTTAGCTGCAGTACGCCAGAACTTCCAGAGCAACCCCAGTCCTGCTACGTCCTCCTCAACAAATATCACTGACATCCGCTATGTCACCACTTCATTCAATGAATGTATGAGACGCCCTTGATCTCTCTGCGATTCATTAGCTCATTTTACATACCAGTGTCCTATGATCCTTGAATGCAAGAAACACCAATTGACCCTGCTTCAACGGCCCGTAGAGACGATAATTGACATTACCTCGTCACTAGTAGATTTTCACGTCATTTATCCCGAACCTGAGGCCCTCCCAACACCTCCATGGTTCTTAGATGACGTATCTGAGGATTCACCCCCCAACCCCCTCAACTCTCCCACTCATTCCCCTACGGACGTTTTACACCCAACCACCACGGGTACCCCTCAGTAGTTCAATATATGGTTTATGTCGAGTGAACCCTCACCATCTCCTAACATTGTTCCCCCTGCTTCTTCCTCATCAGGGGGCAACCACACGACCACTGTCACCGAGATCACTCCTCACGACCCCTTGTATTCCCGTCACTTCCAATGCGACGAAGAAATACTCGAAGAGTTAAACCACCCAGACTCTCCCTGGGATGCACTACACCATCGCGCACTCTTCTCTCCACAGGAACCTTCCATGCCTCCTAACCAAAACCCCATTTAAGCGGTCGAAACCAAGATTTTATCCCATCAGGGCCTATCGACTGGTTCAAAAACCCCATTTCTGCCCCAGATGCTTTTGAAGAAGGAAATATGGCCAACATTTCTCCAACCATTAAGATCGACATTTCCATTAAAAATGGCATTGTCAAAGAAATCACCATTGGAGTTGCTTGCACTGCTCAGGAAATCACCGCATATAAATCCCTCTTCCAGGAATATAGGGATATTTTCGCCTAGTCATACACGGAAATGCCTGGTCTCGATCCCTCTATTGTCAAACATCGCATCGACACCTGGCCCGACATTACACCAGTTCACCAAAAACAATGACCGTTATACCCATCCAAAGCCGTGACTATCAAAGCCAAAATTGACAAGTTACGCGCTGCCGGGTTCATTTACCCCATCGCCTATACCTCATGGGTTTCCAACCCTGTACCCATTAACAAAAAATAGGGCACTATCCGCGTTTGCACAGACTTTCGCGATCTCAATCACGCATGTCCCAAAGACAACTTTCCAACGCCTTTCATCGATCAAATTATCGACAACTGCGTCGGCCATGAGGCTCTCTCCTTTATGGACGGATTCTCTGGTTATAATCAAATTCAAATTCACCTCGTCGATCAGTATAAAACCACATTTACTACCCCTTGGGGTACTTTTGCATATCGTGTCATGCCTTTTGGCTTAGAGAATGTTGGTGCAACTTTCTAGCAGGCTATGACATACATCTTTCACAATCTGGCTCATATCATCCTCGCCTACTTGGACGACCTCACCGCTCGATCCAAGAAACGCACCCAGCATCTTGATGATTTACGAATCTTCTTTCAATGGTGTCGTCAGTACAAGATCCGCTTGAATCCTTTCAAGTGCGTGTTCTGTGTCATCGTAGGGCGCCTCCTCGGCTTTATTGTTTCCCAAAGCGGTATTACCATGGATCCCCTCAAAGTCCAAGCTATCACCGAAATTCCACCTCCCTAGAATTTATGCCAACTTCAGAGCCTACAGGGCAAAGCTAACTTTCTTAGAAACTTTTTCCCAAACTACGCCATACGTGCACACGGTTTCCTTCGATTACTATGTCACGACATCCCTTTTCACTGGGACGCCCATGCCCAATAGTCATTTGATGATCTTAAAACTGCCCTCTCGAACACACCTTTAATTAGTGCACCTGACTACAATCACGACTATATCCTCTACGTATCAACATCAGATGTATCAATAGCCGACGTCCTCCTCCAGCTAGGTGATGACAATCGTGAACATGTCATTTATTACGTTAGTAAAAACCTCTCAGGGCTACCCTTGAAGTATAAACACGAAGAGAAACTTGCTCTTGCAGTCGTCCTCACAGTCCAGAAACTGCACCACTACATTCTGCTTCGCACAACAAAGGTCGTCGCAGATTCCAACCCTATGCAGTACTTGCTCAGTCGTCGGCAAGTTAACGACAAATTTGCTCGATGGATCGTTATCCTTCAGGAGTACGACCTTGAGTTCTCAACACCTAAGAGTAAGAAGGCCCTTGTTCTCGCTGAACTTGTCATGGCCCTCCCCTCTGACACCACTAGTACCCCCGTCAATACCGACTTTCCCGACGAACATCTCTTTTACATCACTTCGGATGACCCTTGGTACGGTGACCTCCTTGTCTATCTCCGCACTCAAAAGTTCGGTAACCACCTTTCACGAGATGATCGTCGTCGTATTCTCCATCAGGTCCCCCGCTACCTCCTCATCGGAGACATCCTATACCAGCGGGGTGTCGACACCATTCTTCGTCGATGCCTGACTATTGACGAGGCCGATAGAGTCTTAAACGACTGCCACAACGACGCATGTGGGGGCCATCTTTCGGGCATATCCACTGCTCAAAATATTATCCGAGCCGGTTACTTTTGGCCTACCTTGTTTCATGATTGCATTCTTGCCGTGAAACGATGTGAGCAATGTCAACTCTACGCCAATAAATCCCGAGCTCCCCCCGCTCTTCTTCACCCTGTCATTACAACCGACCCTTTTTGTAAATGGGGCATCGACTTCATGACTTGTAATCCCCCCTTCAACAATTGTCACAAATACATCGTTGTCACCGTTGATTACTTCACCAAATGGGCAGAAGCTATGCACACCTTCAACAACACCGCTGACACTGCAGTGCGTTTTTTATTTAACCACGTCATTTCCCGCTTTGGAGTACCCCTCCAACTCATTTCCGATCATGGGAAACACTTCAAGAATGAGATCTTCATCAAACTCTCATCTCGGTTAGGATTCTCTCATGAGTTTGCCTCACCATATTACCCTCAGTCTAACGGATAGGTCGAAGCAGTTAACAAAGTCCTCAAGACCATGGTACAGCGCACGGTTAATAAACATAAAACCAATTGGCATCATATGTTATTTTTTGCGCTATGGGCTTATTGAACGGCTGTGAAAACCGCTACTAGTTTCACACCATTTCATTTAGTCCATGGGGTTGAGACCACTCTTCCCATCGAGTGCGAAATTCCCACCTTACGCACTGCAATTGAGCTATTACCCGACACTGCTCCAATGGAGCAACACTTGCTGAACTTGGAGTCTCTGGATGAATATCGTCGATCTTCCTTACAGAACAATGAGGCAACTAAAAAATGATCCAAGGCTACCTTTGATCGCCATGTCAACCTTCGCTCATTTCGCGAAGGCGACCTCGTCCTAGCTTACGATATTGCTCATGATACCTTTGGCCATGGAAAATTTGAGTCACTTTGGCATGGCCCATACATCATTCAACATTGCCTCACCAAAGGCACATATATTCTGGCCTCTCCCGAAGGCCTCTCTCTCAAAGAACCCATCAACGGGTTATACTTAAAGAAATTTTACGCTTAAACGTAGTCATTCTACTTTAGGTTATTTTTTTTCTAGCGTTTTTAATGTTTTTCTCCTTCCCTGACGTCTAAACTATCCTTTGTGCTATTGACGGATTCTTCCTCCACCAATCTACCACATTGGTTACGCTGACGGCGCCAGCCGTTGGACACAAAATCTCGCTTCGGCTGCTTGGGCTCTCTACACCCCCTCACATGAAATGCTCCATTCGAGCGACATATGTTTGGGTTCAACAACCAACAACCAAGCTAAATACACCACCGTCATTGGCCTCCTAGCCGATGCCCAACATCATTGTATTCGTCACCTTAGCGTCTTTCTCGACTCTCAACTAGTCGTACTCCAGCTCAACAATGTGTACCGCGTCTGTGATCCTTGCCTCTTTCGCAAATACCTCCAGGTTAGGCTTTTATCTCGACATTTTGATTTCATTACATTTACACATATTCCAAGACAATTGAATCAAATTACAGATAACCTAGCTAATATTGTGTTAGACTGGCATATATCACATCAAGCTACACATACATAAACATATAACACAAACCTGTCATAGCATATATATAGAATAGACATCATCAAACCATTAACCAAAAACATGTAAGCACCACATAGATCTCAAACATGTATACTCATGTATATATATATAAAGGTCCACAGTGCCATCCGAATGTTTACATACAAAAAATACAAGTATCCATAGGCCAATGCAACACCTCAGTACAAAATGGGCTCACCAACCTATATACAAATATATATATATATATATATATATATATATATATATATATACATCGAATGCATCAGAGCACCACTCACGGTGCCTCTAGAGCACCACCGCCTACTCCTCCCTCAGGCGGTGGTGGCCCACCACCTCCTGCCCCAGGAGCTGGTGGTCCCCCCCCTACGGGCCCCTCCTGCCCCGGCGGTAATCATCTGGTCGTCATCGCAGCAACCACTGCTGCCCGTCGTACTATGGCCCGCCATGGTGGCGGCACCCCCACACACTGCTCCAGGAAAGCCTCATCCTGGATGTGAGACCATATGCCCTCAGGCACCTCCTGTAACACCGTCTCCAGACGATGGCGTATGTCCTCAAAATCCACTCCGGCAGCCGTCGGAGGAGCGTGTGATGGCCCAGCACCAGGGTCATCAAACCGGCACCTCCTCACTGCCCTCTCTAGCTCAGTTGGTCGTACCGCGACGTCCTCACGCTGACGTCTCTCTCCTCGCGGCGGTCTCTCCGGTGCTCTCTGCAACTCCACCTCGCGCCCGCGAGGTGCCACATCTGCACATGCAAACAAACACCAGATAGTATCAGCATCTATATCATATACATAAGGCATGCTATCTCAAAAAACACAAAACATACATATCAACATCATCAAATCAACATACCTCGATGGTCAAAAACCTCCCCTGGAGGTAGCACCATGTCCGGATCATCCCGGAAGTCAACCCTGGCATAGGGGTACCGTAGTATCACCTGCGACATCTGCYGCCATACCTGTGCCGCCTCTATAGTGRAGAAGTGGCCACCCTCGCCTGTTAGAAAAATAGGACCGCGAAGCAATAAAATAAAACAAATGCAGAAACAAAACACAGAAGACACACAATACAAGAGAGACATAGATTTACGTGGTTCACCCAGTGTGGGCTACGTCCACGAGAGAAATTTCTAGTTCCTTCCTTTATTATTATCCAACAAATGAAGGGATACAACCTACAACAAAACCCGTTGTAACTTCCTCTTCTTTCTCTCACAGTCTCCTCTCTCAAAATACAATATTCACCATCATCCATAGCCGTAATACATTTCCCTCATAAAAGAGGGTTGCCTTCTAGGGCAAAAAACCCTAACATAATCTCTACCGTTAGATCTGCGACCTTATAATGAACGGTCCAGATTTACAATGAAATTACAATATACTTTTACAAGGCAATTTTTGCTTCGGGGGATGCTGCCCCCAAACCCCTGCTGGGGGCCCGCTTGCTCCCAGACCCCCCAGCCGGGGGGATAGGCCCCCTGGACCCCGTAGAGGGGGTACGCCCCCTCTGCACTCCCCCGCGTGGAAGAGTGTACATACTTCTGGTGTGTAAATACTTCATGGGGTATAAACACGGTTGAAAACAAGGACCTCTGAATCAAGAAGATAATCAGGCTCCACAACCAACATCGCCACCACCATGGCGAAGCAACACGGTCGACCACCGCCTCAGTCGCAGCTCTTGCGCCCCAGGCGCACCCAATAGAATCATAGGGAAAAACATCGACACCCTCTCCAGAAACCAGGCCACCAGGATGGACCCGAAGGCAAACTCCCCCGTATCTGTGGACCGACAGTGGTCCAACTACCCCACCATCCTCGCATGCGGCGTAAGCCCCCAGGCGAACTGCTCACCGAACAACACTCTCCCCATCACCATCAACTAGCCCCCACTGTTCCGCTGGGTCGCCAGTGACCCATATACTCTCACAATCATCGCTGCTATACAACGATGCGCCAGGGCATCTATCGACCCAATGCTCACAACCGTCCCGGACATAAAGTTCTGACCAGAACAACATCTCCGGCTAATGGTCGCTAGGGCCAGATCCCTCGATAGCATCGGCTCCGTCGGGAGGGGAACACCCTGAAACGAGAGCCTAGTCAAGAAGTACACATCCTCCACCGCAGTGAAAGGGATCTGCTCTCCTCACACAAGGAAGCAATGTAGCTCCGGACTCCACATCTGGATTAGGAACTGCAGGAGATACTCCTGCGCCCGTATCAAAGGGCACTCAAAGAACTTTAGCAACCCATAGGCTACCAAAGTCGCTCACACACCTGGCTCCTTAATAGCCACGACGTCTCATAACTGGGACCAATCTCGCTCTCGCCAACCCACTGGCATCATGCAAATTGTCCACCTGCAGCCACAACAAAGAGTCTTATATCAGCCCACGAGACCATCAACAACATCACAAAGATCAATTTTACACCCGTCAACTTTGCCTCTAAGGCGTGACTGTTTCAACCCATAGTGCGCGCCTGTTCACTATATAGGCGCGCACGTATGCGCACTTGTTAGCTTCACAGACGCGCTCTCAGGCGCGCCTGTTACCTACACAGGCGCACACTGGTGCGCGCCTGTCCACGCCACAACGACGCACAAATTTGCAGTTGTACAGCCGACAGGCGCGCACATAGTGCGCGCCTTTTATTCCCTCACCAACGCCCCCATGCATGTCTATCCGGTGGTCAGGCGCGCATGTGTGCATGCCTACTTCTGGATCGCCCGCGCACGTGGGGCCCACACCCACAAAATCCCTCTGTACGACCCTCCGTACAGCCCCTGCCCAAAAAATGAAATTCTATTGCTATGCAGGATGATCAGACCACTAACCTAAAGCTCGCTAATCGCCAATCGGATGCCTCGTCCTCCCCGAATCTCCAAATCTCCTCTGAAAACTGCTCGTCCAGTCACTATTGCAGCAGGTACAAATGAGGTGGAAATGTGGGCCCTACAACTATATATAGGCCTTTTTTCCAAACTTCCACTCACCATTCTGGGAGCCCACGGTGTCCGTTTCTCGATCCGTCTTCAGCCACGGGATCAACATCCCATTATCTACATCACAACAGCCCCTGGGCCTCTTTTCATCCTGAGCCCCCCGGGTGCGATTTTTTTTTCATGCCCTAGTCAGGTACGCATGCACATCTTCACACTTCTCAAATACATGCTCATATCTTCGATTCTCTTCAGATATTGTTCACGTTGGGTATTTGGTTTTCATGTGTGTAGGTACTTGATCATCATACATCGGCACAACCCCTTCAGGTATATACTCAGCATTGACATGTAGTCTTTCCCTCTGTATTGCACTTACATTCCCAGTCACACCCTCTGACATTTGCCTCTAGGATCCCCATTCCTGGCTCTGCAGTACCCTCACCTCCATTTGCATTTTCGGTACTGTTACCCAATAGCATTCTTACCCACATGAGTTGTCCCATTCATAGCACCTTTCGACACTTCTGACACTCATGTTGTTTTTCAAAACCCTTTAGGGATAGGAGTCCCGATAGTCTTTCATCATGTCACGAATCAACCACATACTCCTTCTCCTCATTTTGCTAGCTTTCCCACACGGACTCCCAGATCATCTCTTCACGGTTCTATTTATTGCCTGCACCTCTGCAGTATCATGAACCCTCCATTTCATCCACAATCAGCTTTCCCATCTGCAAATCTCCCTCCATTTCACCTACCTCATACAGAAACTGACCAATGGGGCCCCCACCCTTCATCAGTTTTTCGAACAAATTATGCCCTACATGGGCCATCCATATCACATCGGGGCACCCGTTTCTGTATTTGTACATTTCTCCTGAATTATTCGTTATTTATTGTACAAACACCTTTATTTCCAGTCGTTACATTACCCTTTTTTGTCGTCACCTTTGGCGACCTGCTTCCCTCTTTTTGGCCAACCGCAACCCATGTCACCCTTGGTTGGAGCAATACTTATCATCTACCCTTGCCGACATCGTCCATATCTTCAGAGTACCCCATAGGTCATTTACCTCTGCCCTTTGAATTTGTTCACCTTGTCCCGCCTCTGGTACAACTTATCCCCGGTCTTGTCGTCCCCCTGACGCTCGACCTCGTTGAACGGTTGCGACCACTTTTTATCTCACACATCCTCCAACCAAGGGTAGTCTCAAGTCTTCCCACATCTTGACTTCGTCCATGTACCTCTGCCACTTCTTCACCTCACCTAGTAGATTTCACGAATCCATTTTCTTCTGGGAGTCACGTCCCCCTTTTTGTCGAGATCAGCATGGTTTTCTAGAAGGGCGACAGTATCTTGATTCTCATTATCCACTCAATGAGAGATCTTGGACGACACAGGGTGAAACACCATTGCTCCCTGCTGTCGTTGACCCCCATAACATTTGACTCCAACACTTTCTCATGTTACAGTGGGTCTTACTTTGCGACTATTGCAGTTAGTTCTTTTATTTTCCGAAGACCTCCGAACTTGGCAGGGCTATCAATGCCCACATAATCGCTGCTACTTATTACCGCGATCACTGCCTACTATTCAGAGCATGTTCATTTGCAGAATTGTCTTCTTCCTTTATCACGACCGCTCCCGAGGGCGCTGCAGTCATCTACACCAACACTTCAGTCATCTTTTTTCAGAGTTACATGACACGAGCATGGGGCATGCCCGCCTCGTTTGTACACAGTTTTCTATTTTAAACACCTCATAGAAGGTCGGGTCCTACCGGTTCCTTTTTCCCTCCAACGGATCGCTCTGGATGATCCCACTATTGCTGTCTCTTACAACAACATTCTCAGTAGAAGAAACATTGATGGATTTCGGCTATACATATGCTCCTAACCTCATCCCTCAGGGGGCATCTGTTATCACTGAAATTTCGTCCGCACATGGTTACAAGAACTCAGCATCGTCAAATAGTGATGAAGTCATCCATGGACCTGAATTAATACCACAACATTCAAAAAAGGTAAAAAAAAATACAAAGTAGTGAAAAATTGAAGAGCTCTATGCAGACATTGGGCGCACGCGCATGCGCGGAATAGGAACGCAGAAATAGTGCACAGGCGCACGACACGCGACTGTTATCGCAAAAAGCCGCGCACTTGCTAAACGGTGCATTTATGAGAGTGGTCGGCCTCCCACCCACTTATGGTTCAGCTCCCAAGCCAATTTGACTCTCAAATCTGGACTGGATCCGACTGGTGGGCTGGTCAAAGACCTATGAATGCCCTAATTGGCCTCTTTTCACACTACAAAGCAGTTAAACAATAACCCAAATGAATGCTATAAAAAGCCATGGATGCACCTCATTTTTTCAAGGAATTCAAAGTAATGATATGCTGCCTCTATTCTCTTGAGGACTCCATCCTTGTCAAGAGCATATTGCCACCATTGCATTGGACAATCCATCTCACCCATTGAGTGGATTTGTAAAGAGTTCTTTCATCATCATTTTCCATTTTTTCTTTGTTGTAAGAAGAGCTAGCTAGTGGGGGTCCAAGAGCCCTCCCTTGGAGGAAGAAGGGACTCATAGTCCCCTTTCTTCTTGGTGCTTTGTTTCACTAATAGATCAACCTCAACATTGGTGACATGGGTCTTATGGTTCTTTTTGTTTCTATGTCCTTATGCTCATGAATTTAGTTGTTATTGCATTTCTTAGTTTAATTCTTAGTTGTAGTCTTTTATTTTCTTTCCCTAACTCTTTTCCTTGCAGCTGTCTTGCTCAGCAGACCCAACTGAGCTTGCAAGCACCTCTATTTTGCTCACCAAGGTGACGAAAGAGGTGCAACACCTGGCATCTCTTCATAGCTCCAGGCGAACATGTCACAAAACTCTTGAAAAAGGGACTTATATGTGACAACCTCATCGGTGGAACACGAAGCTCCGATGTGAACATTTTCGACAAATATAGGTTTAATGGATACGTCGAAGGGGATGGTGGGTGAAATATTACTCAAGTTCCCTTCATATAACACATCGTGCGTAGACTCGGGAACAAAATAAATGACAACAATGGCCGATGAAGTCGAGATCCGTTGGTAACTCTCGATGGTGTGTTGTTCTAGGAAGAGAATAGAACGATGATGTTCATCATCCCAAGGGGTGTCCTCCATACACATAACTGACATAATCATCTCGTCCATAGGAAAAATAACTTGGAAAGAATCATGAGATGAATCACCAAGAGAAGGAGTAGAAGGGGTTGCCGATTGGATGGCTTGAAAGGCGGATTCAACCGGACTTAAAGGAATTTGGTCGCCATAGCAAAGATAATCACCAGGTTCTGGTATTATCCATGAGTCAGAAGACATGGGGGTTTCATGAATGGAGGTGGAAATCATGTTGATAGAGACAACCAAAGGAGGTGGAACATCGAGTGGTGGGATCGAGAATGTACCCATCAAAGTCAAATATTTTAGTAGACCCACACTGACATTTTCATACCCAGGAGGTGTCTTCGTAATAAAGGGTACGTTGCTAGTACGAGAATCAGAGTTGAAAAAAGCCAACTAATCTACAGTAATGAATTTTCCTTGGTGCAGAATATGCACAACACGGAAAAGGGTAGAGACAACTGCACACATAGAATCAATCCAGCTACGACCAAGTAAGAGATTATAATCGAAAGGTGCATCAAAGACCTCAACTTCAACAGTGATCGATTTTCTTGCCAACGTAATAGACAATGAGGGAAGTACACCGTAGGGCTTAAATCCAGAGCCATTGAAGGCCTTAAGTGTGTTATGTGATTCAGTAAGGGGAGGAGAGTTGATGGCCTTCCAACAGGCAACAAACATTACACATGTCGAGGCACCTTCGTCAATAACGATTCTGCAAATGTTCTTGTCTGTGACAACAACCTGTATCTGAAATGCTAATTGAGGGGGTAGCCTTGGAATTTGATCTTCCAGGTAAAAAATTGTTAAATTTGTATCCATAGGTTCAATTCCATTGATAACCTTTAACAGTGCCTTCCGTTGAGTGGGACAATTTTGAAGGACTTTGAGAGCCGACATCGCAAAAGGTGCTTGCGCAAGATCCTCTACAATACTGTAGTTCTGAGCAGCACGTGCATGAGGATTGAAGACAGACTTTCAAACAACACCCTTTGGGGGAGGGAGAAGAACTGTATCGAGACTCAGTCGTTCAAGATGAAGAGGAGTGTTGGGAGGTGAAGTTGAGGGAGGGTGTTGAACCAACGAAGGTGGTATATCATCAACTTTCTCCTTTGAGGAAGACCCGAGTGGTAAGTGTAACGTCATTCTTTTTGGAATCACCAGTACACATAAGGACATAGGAAGTAGTGGAGGGAGAGGGTTGGTCATGAATGACCAACTGTGCATGTTGTTGAGAAGGGAAAGGTTGGGACAAAATGGCAGGTGTGGGAGGTTTCACGGTCCCCTGGAGGAACTTAGTAACCTCGACCCGTCTTGGACAATCTTTCGTGTAGTGATCATCACCACAGATAAAGCAAGGGTATCGAGGTTTGCACTTATCCTTATCATCAGTAGGTTGTGTTTTGGATTTCTTTGATTGCGGGTTATTTTTATCCTCCTTATTCTTACCCTTCACTTTTTTAGATTTATTCTTTCCGGCAGGGGTAGATTGAACGAATTTCACCTCAGAGGTTTTGTCAGTGGAAGGAGTAGGAGTCGGAGCATTCTGAACATTAGAAGCATTAGACTTGGGGTTGGTGGGAGAGGTTCGCATAGAATTAGGTTGAGCATGGAAAGTGCCAATCACATCGTCAACCGCATGAGAAGTAGCAGGGGTAGTTGAGGTAGCGGTGGTAGAAGGGCGAGGTGCATTAGGGAGTAGGTTGTAATGAGTACCCATTTGTGAATAAATGAGATCAAGGTACTGAGCATGACTGATCACTTGTTCTTCTATGACAACTCCACCCATGGAAATGTCGCGAGAGATTTTATTCACGAATGATTTCATGAACCACTCTGCCAATAACTGATCCAGAAGATCGAGTTTGATCAAATGTCGTCTTCGTCTCCACTCATGAATGTGATCGGAGATGTGAGTGGCCTTATTTTGCTTGAAGGAACTCAAAATATCGGTTTCTGTTTCATAACAGATCGACAACTGGTAGTGTGTAAGGAAAGCCATGGCTAGGGTATTAATGTCGGTGAAGAAGCCTCATGGTAATTCTATATACCACTTTGAAGCCGAACCTGTAAGAGTTCGTTGGAAGAGTCGTAACCGAATGGAATCATCCATCAAAGAGTTGGATGAACACCAAAGGTGGAAAGTCGTGACATGGTTGTTTGGATCCTCTCCCGATTTACAGTCAAATTTTGGAATGTTGCACGGTAGCTTGGACGGTATAATGAGCCAGTGGGGAGACTGTAGGATAGGGTCATTCATGATTCTAAACAAGTCATGTAGATCCAAAGTGGCTAAAAAGGGTAACTGTCTATTCACCTGAGGGTACTGGTGACTTTGGGGAGGGAGTCCCGTTGGTATACCAGTAGGACCATAAGCAGTCTGTATGTGAGGTGAAGGTCCTATCAGATTCAAATGTTTTTGTGGAGGCATGTAGCCCATAGGGTTGTACTGATTAGGGATGTTCCCTTGGAAAGGAACATTGGATTGAACGTTCAAACCCCAAATGGGATTGGAAGAACCAAGATATGACTGGCCCGAACTAGGGGGTATAAAAGAGCTAACTCGAGGTCGTTTCCCCCTAGATGATTGTGGATTTCCATGGATGAGAAGGTTTCAATACTGGGCTAGTGATCTATGGATGTTCTGTCCATATTGTGGATTATATCCTCCAAGCGGGGGTTTTCCTCCAAGTGAGGATGGTGTCCCAATTTGGGTTTGACCTCCATATTGAGTTTGCCCCCCAAGATTGTATCCCCCCAATGAGAATCTGATAACTAGAAGTGAATGACAGAGTAAATCATCCAAAGGGAGTAAAGCCACTTGGGCCAAATCCTCCCATAAAAGACGGATAAGACCCTCTAGAGAGGAACTGGGATGGTGTCAAAATGGAACCAGAAGCAACATTATACCCAGGCGAAGTAAAAACTCTAGAAGCTCCAAATGGAACTTGGGTAGGAATAGGGATAGAAGCATTCAAAGCGTTATACCTAAGAGGAAGTGACATAATGGGTCTAGACGAAAGTGGTGTGCCAATAGGAGCTTGGCTAGCCACCGTATTCCCACTGGGAATAATCATAGTGTGTGGGACCATTGTGGAATGGGCCGTCTGAAGAGGAGTGGTCGAGCTAGGATCAACTGATTGTGTCTCTGAACTAGTGAAGAAATAGTAAGTTGTACTATTAAAGTGATATAAAGGTATCATATAGGTAGCACATGTTTCAGGTAGTTCATAAATGACAGGTATATCAACACCTGCCCCTGAGTCATGAAGGCCCCGTGTAGCAGTCGGGGTTTAAAATATGTCAGTGGTCCAAAAGGGATTCTCATTTTCAGAGCTGGTAAGAGATTCGATTGGTATCCCAGAAGTGTCAACAACAAGTTTTTCAGAGGAGTTCAGCTGGAGAATATGTCTCTTGTATCCAGAAGGTATGCAGAAAGCGTCTAGAGAATCAAAAATGATTTAGAAGCTCTCTAAAGAATCAGTTATTTCTGCTTGTGAAGGTATGTTGTCCTGGACCTCACTCTGTTGAGGAGAGCCTCCGATGGGTTAGGTAGCAAGGGTTGGGAAACTTCCGGATCTTCTGGAGGTAGTCCTTGCATTCTACGTGAACGACGTGGAGGATCAATATTGGCCGAACCAAATATTTTACGGAAAAAATCTATGGCCAACTATGAAAACAAACAACACTCGCTAATAGAATCTAAAAATCAAACCAAGCAAACAAAACCCTCTTATCTTGAAGTCACTAGTTAGTGATGAAATCCAATGTTGCGAAGTCAAGGCAAGAAGGGGTTAGGACAAAGCAGGTGGAAAAGTTACGTTGATGACCTACTTAACAGACTTACACCTTGGTGCAAGATCCCACACATAATCGTGTGTATACCCTCCAAGGAGCCCGAGTGAGTCTAGCCAACGTCAATTCAAAGTACCGTGAAGACTTGCCCCTCCATAGTCACCTTGTGTAAGACCCTAAGAATATAGGCAACTAAGGCTACCAAAAACAACAATGATGCCTAGGGAAACAACCGACAGTTCGATCCACGTGCAAAGGCAGGGTATCTAGCCCAAAATCAACTTGAGAGGCTTCCACTCATCATTGTAGGTATACCTTCAAGTGACCCCCATAATGCGCGCAATCTCTACGCCGCGATCAACAAAGCAGGGTGAGTAACCCTGCCAATCTCAATGCGACCTCGGGTTTGACCCTTATGTGAGAAGGGCTTCCTAGGACAAAATGTTGCAAATGAAATTGAACACTCCCTACCACAAGATGCTATGGTGTGTTTTGTGCTTTGGAGAGTGTGTCTCATAGCCTATTCCAAAGATCTAGCCTAGCTAATGTTGGTGTAAAAGAGCCCTAGAAAATAAAAGTTACTAATTGAGTTTTAGATTTCACAATGTTTTTAGAGGTTGTTGTTACTCAAGAGGGAGATGGGAATGAAACCAATGTTATGTAATACCTTGACCCAATAATATGCAAATAGGAATGAATGATGCAAATTTGCGTTCCATGAACTCTATCTACAACAAGGAGAAGGTATTTCTGGAATGATGTAGGCTACGAAATATACTTTCTTTTCTTAAATGAACACAATTGCAAACAACCATAAACAATGAAGTTGCTCAATGTTCTCTTCTTTCGAATGAAAAAACTTTCCTATTTATGATTACTCAAAAGAACGAATGACTTCAAATTCTTCCTTTATAATACCAGACCGAGGGCATGACAAAGAAAGGACAAGTAATCCCAGAAAATCTATACACTCAACAAGCACCCAAATCAAACTTTCAATGAAGATAAAAGTAAAAAATGACAAAAAAGTATTTCTTCAAATGCAAATGAAAAAAAAATGACTTCCCAATCATCAAGCAATCCAGAACATGTAATCAATCCAAAACTTCAAATCCAATCAAAGACTTTTAATCGAACAAGCACTCAAATACAAGCTCAGAGATTATACCCTTGTCGATAAAAATCAAAAACAAAAAACTGGAAAAGACTAAAAAAGAGGTGTTTGATCTCTGAAACCAATCAACAACAAGTCAAACATTAAAAAAAAAGTCAAAGACTGACATTAAAAGTTCCTCCCAGCTGATTAGAGAAAAACTGGGCATCAACATAGGCTAAAACCCAACTCAAAAAATTTCACAGGCGCCGCCACAGCCTAATAGGATATCACAGTGTGGAAATCGAGAGTTTCCACAGGCCAAAAACAGATAGGGTGCAGAAAGTTCACACTGAAGCAAACAACTAGGGTGTGGAAATTGAAGGTTTCCGCAGGCTATGTATAGGGCACAGTGCGAAAGTGTCTGTAAATCAAGAAATTTTGAGAAGAGGGTAAAGGATCTAAGTGAACTTTTGAATCCAGAGAGCCTGAATGGATCTCCCACAGACTGATAGACTAATTTCAAGAAAAAATAATAGGTTAAAAGTAATTGGCCAACAAAAACCACAATCAATTCGTATCCCTAGTGGAGTCGCCAATTTTGTTATTGTATAAATCGATGAATGCAGACATAAACTAATCTCCCTAGATCCACCTGGATCTAGAACAAAACAAGATAGGACATGACGTTTTCCCTAAGTTGCTATCATTGAATTTACTACCAAAGAAGGAATATATGACATACCTTTAGCTATCGCTTCCTTATATATTTGTTGTTCCTACTTCGCTCCGGTGCTCTTGTGAGATCAGATCTGCAATGACACAAACCAACCAAAGTGAAAGCAATGATTGTATATTCAATGGAAACCTAAACATGTGATCAAGGAGTCATGTAATAAAATACTAATGATTTTATGCGAAAGAAACATATCACTGTATCATATTAAGTAAAAGTGGAAGATACAACCAAATTTCCTTGATGTCGCAAGTTCCCTTTTAGTGGTCCTTTGTTCCAGCACACGCATACACTTGCTCCGAATTTGTATGAAGATGGTCCACAAAATCTTGATGGAAAAATGGAGGCCTCAAGCATAAGTTGTAACGGGATCCTTCACACAATCTTCAACCTATTCTTTCAACAATTCTTTGCTCAATCTTGCTTAACCTTTTCCATGAGAAACCGATTAGTATATAGGAGGAGGTGAAGTGGTTAAAAGGATGAGAATGATCCCACCAAATCAAATAAGCCAGTAGGATCACAACCATACAGATGCCACCTCACATTCTAGAAGATTCTCCTTCTAGAAACTTTGTGAACTTCTTCCTTTCCGAAGCTTCAAACGCCGCTACACCCTGCCTATATAGTAGCCTGCGGAAACCCCGCAAGCCAGGCATAAAGTAGCCTACAGAAATCAAGGATTTTCGCACTGTGTACCACTATTAGCCTGTGACGTCATTCCAAAAACATGCCTTGTAGGGGAAGAACTTAGTCATTTTCCTCATGTAAAAGATTGTTTTGAGAGCATGAACACATGCTTGCTAAGTCATAATTAGTGTGACCAAAATAATGTGTAACAACCCCAGATGAATTTTTCCTTTCCACCGCCCCTGGTCACTTTTCTAAGGGCCCATGTAATGTCGAAGAATCCCAACATGAACTTGTGATAGAAATTGGCAAGGCCTAAAAAGCTCTGAAGCTCAATGAGTGTGGTCGGGGCTAGATAATCACGGATGACCTGGATCTTTGATGGATCGACATGCACTCCATGCTCATCAACAATGTAGCCTAGGTATTGGACCCTGTTCATGCCGAAGGATCATTTTTCCAAATTTGCATATAGCTTGTGTTGTTGTAGAGTGCACAAAACCTCTTGAATATGTTGCAAGTGTTCCACCCAATTCTTGTTGAAGATGAGGATGTCATCCAAATACACCACCATAAAAGAATTTGTGAAAGGCCATAAGATATCATTCATCATCCTCATGAAATTTGTTGGGGAATTTTGCAAGCCAAAGGGAATAACCAAGCGTTCAAAAAGACCTTCTTTTGATTTGAAGGCAGTCTTCCATACATCGATCTTCTCTATTGGGACCTGGTGGTAGCTAGACTTCAGATCAATCTTATTGAAGTATTTGGCCCCCTTGAGTTGGTCAAGGAGATCGTCAATTCAGGGAATTGGGTACTCGTTCCTGATTGTGATATTATTTAGGGCCCGATAATCAATGCAAAGTTTCCATGACCCTTCTTTCTTCTGCACAAGAACAATTGGGTTTCCACAAGGTGATGAGCTTGGGAAGATGTGTCCCTTTTGGAGAATCTCTTGGATCCAACACTTGATTTCCTCATTTTCTGACAGAGAGCAGTGATAGACTGGCCCATTGGGTAGCGGTGTGAAAAGGGTCAGATCAATTGAGTGCTTGACCTAACAGTGTGGAGGTACCCCAATGGGTGAGGAGAAGATGTCTTTTTTATTCTTCCACGACCTTATCCACTTGATTCTATTGTATGGAGAGACCTGTCATGGAGGCCATGGATGTGGCTGCAACCTTCCACTCACTTTGAGTGCAAATCATGAAGAAGACAAATTTCCCAGTCTGAGAGATGACTTTCCTTCATTGTTTGGAAAAGATCAATGAAATAGTGGTAGATGGGACTACCTCGGGTATCCTGTATAATTTTTTGTCCAAAGTAATAATAAAACTACAAGGCCTAGACTCATACACAACATGGCATTTCCATAAATAAGATTGGCTCAAAAGAACATCACAAACTTGAAGGAGGGAGCCATCTGATGGTGTACGACTGTGGGTGTGGTGTGGTCTGCAGAGCCAACCGCTTGACGACCTCTACTGAGATGAGGTTATTCTATCTAGTGCTATCAATAATGAAGTGGAACAGATTACCCTTCACCTACATCTATGAATGAAATAGGCGCTCACCTTCCTCTGGTTCATCAGGTTCGTTGGGCTGGACCTTGGTGGTGATAACAACCGTGGAACTAGGTTCTACATCAATGATCTGTATCCTTTTTTCTAGTTATGACTCAAAGTCAAAGCTTGCATGTGATTAATATGCTTTCACTTTGGCCACCAATGACTACTTTGAGCGGCATTAAACGATGTTATGCCAGGGGCTCTTATGGAACTTGCACCACTTCCCGATATCTTTCTTTGCCTTCCCATTGTCCTTCTTTGTTTGCGGTTTAGATTGGTTGTCTTGAGCTTGTCCATCCTTGCTATACCCTTTGTTCTATGGGTTGGGGCTGCCTTTGCTGTGAGGGATTTGCTGACCCAAATTGTCGTGTCTTTTGTTTAAGCTTTTGCTCAATTTTGACAACATATCGATAGGCCGCGCTAAAGGAAAAAATGTCAAAAATCTCCATTTCTGTCTGGATGTATCTATGAAGACTGTCGTGGTACTTAAGCACCAAATGTCGCTCAGATTCTTTGATACCCAACTTAGTGCGCAAGGTATGGAAGACATTGTTGAACTCCAACACCGTTTGGTCACTTTCTTGCTGCAATGTGGTCCATCTTGTATATAAGTTGCCATAACTTCCAACATGGTAGTATTTTTTCTTAATAACATCCCTGAGGGAACCCCAAGTGGGTGCAACTACAAATAATGTAGATCCCTTTGTCTCCTTTTTCTCACAGAAGGTCTCCCACCAATCTTTGACACTGGGGATGGTTTTGAGGAGTGCAAATATAATATTTTCTCTATTGAAAAAGTCGTGGACAAAAAAATACCCTTCTAGAAGGTTTAACCATTTGTCTACAACATCTGCATCTATTTGACCTTCAAATTTAGGAATATCAAAATTGATTTGTACCTTGAAGGGGGTGGCGCCTCCGCTTGAGATAGATGTGTCACCTGTTGGCAGTCGTTGAAGGATTTGCGCAAGTTATCCATCATCTCCTTCCTTTGTCGCAAGATAGATTCCTTAAGCAACAATGTAAAAGGATCTCATGCCCCATTGTCTCTCTTTTCTTCCCCCATGGGTGACCGTTGGGTTCGACGAGGTCGATCTTGCAAAGGCTCAACTGGTTCGAGTCCCAACTGCTTATACCCTGACCTCATTGGGACATGCATAAATAAACAAATGAACAACACACTGCTTTGATACCACTGATCCAGATTTATGAGCGGAACAAAATGAAACACATATCTATAGCATTAACACAAATACATAGAGAACAATAACATAGATACAATGGAACTTAACTTCTATTAAATAAGAAATCTGTTGAAATTGTAAAATGCAAAATGAAAACAATCTTGCTCGAATGATGGTAGCTAATCTCTAAGAAGAGATGTGCCGGCTACGTGCATTTGTCTAAGCACATTACAATGAGGCCTCCATGCCCTTTTAGCATCAATAAGTAGATAGAAAAGCCTAGACATCCAAAAACTTAACCCTAAGATATGAGGAGCCAAAAGTCATGTGGGCCTCGATGGGGTAAGTTGGTACATCAACTTCCCATGGTCGTAACTTTTGCATACGATCTTCATTTTAGGCATATGATATCCCGTTGGAAAGGTTTATTCGAGGACTACACATTATTCCATAATACTCTAAAGTGATCTATATTTTGACTGTGGAGTGCCCAAAAAATGTTGTTTAGGACCTCAAAACAACCCCAAAAGTTTAGGACCCGAAAAGCTCGAAAAAGAACTCCCAAGATAAAAACTGTAACTACCAAGATGAAAGTTTTATGTGAGCTAACTAGAAGAGGTGGGTGGCAATCGATACACACCTGGATCGATAGTAAAGGAGAAGGCCCGAGTTAGATAGTTTGCAAGGAGAACTCAGGAGGTTCAAGCCACCTACATTTGATGGAGAGCATATAAATGATGAAGAAGTTGAAGCCTAGTTGTTGGGCATTACAAAATATTTTCAGTTGCATAATTATTCATCAAATATGGAAGCAAAGATTGTCATATATCATCTTCAAGGGAAAGCTTCCATGTGATGGGACTAGTTGAAGAAAGTCAAACATATTGATGAAAAGAGGATCTCTTGGAATCATTTTAAAAAGTATTTCAACAACGATACTTGTCATAACACTATTATGACAATAAAATGCAAGAATATTTTGAGCTTAAACTAGGAAGCATTACTATGGAGGAATATGAGAAGAAATTTCTAGAGCTTTTGAGGTATGTGGATTTCATCATGGATGAGAAGGTTAAAATTCAGAGGTTCCTGAGTGGGTTACCATCATTCTACAAGGATAAAATTTAGTTTGATGAGCCCAAGAATCTAGAGGAAGCCATGAGAAAAGCTAAGTATTTGTATGAGTAGAGTAAGGCAAGGCCATCTTTTAAAAAATCTTGGGATGACAAAAGGAAAGGAAATATGGATCTGAGGAGGAAAGGGTTCAAGCTACCTTTCTTGAGGAACAACATATAATCATATAGACAAGGGAAACGATCACAAAATGAGCCCATTGTGACATATTCCTTGGGGAAAAGGCTAAGACAATATCTTATTAGATGTTGGGGAGTGAGGGAGACCACATGTATAAATATTGTCCTCATAAGGGAGACAAGGTAAGGACTATGCATAACATTCAATAAGCTGATACAATTGAAGACACAGGTAGCAACATGTGAAGGATTTATGTAGCTCTGGACAATATACAAGTAGACTATCAATCCCACATGATCGAGGTGGAAGGTAAGATTGATAATCAACCCATAACTATTTTGATTGATTATGGATATAGTCATAGCTATATAGATCTTAATATGGTGGATAGATTTAAATTGAAGAGATGTAAGCATGAAAAGTCTTGGTTGGTTCATCTAGCCACTGAAACCAAGAGAAGAAATAATGAGTTTGTCAAATATTGTGTAGTGAACAAGAATGACTATATAGCTATTTTGATTGATTATGGAGATAGTCATAGCTATATAGATCTTAATAAGGTTGATAGATTTAAATTGAAGGGATGTAAGCATGAAAAGTCTTGGTTGATTCATCTAGCCACTGAAACCAAGAGAAGAAATAATGAGTTTGTCAAAGATTGTGTAGTGAACAAGAATGGAGTTAACACTAAGTCAAGTTTGAAAATAATACCGCTTGGGTTGTATGCTTGTTTGATTGGTATGGATTGGTTGGATAAGCATCATGCTACCCTAGTCTGCTACAACAAGGCTTTCACACGCCTTGATGAGAAGGGAATTCAAATACATTTCAAGTTATTCCAAGGCATATATATATGTTAGATAGATTTAAAAATTGCAGTTGAAAAGAAGTTTTAGAAAAAGGTGCCAAATATATGCAACCCATATGGAAAAGCCAACAAAGGATAATGAGCCAAATCTCGAAGACTATTCTGTTTTGAAAGAGTATGAAGATGTGTTTGGGGAATTGCAGGGATTTTCACCAAAGAGAGACCTTGAATTCTCTATTGATTTCATGTCTGGAGCTGCCCCAATATCCAAGACTCCCTATAGAATGAGAACATTAGAGACAAAAGAGTTGTAGATGTAGATAAAAGAGTTGTTGAAGAAGATATGCCTAAGTGTTTCACCTGTGGGTGCCCCATTTCTTTTTGTGAAGAAAAAAGATGGAACTCTAAGGTTAGGTATTGACTTAAGATAGCTAAATAAGGTTATAATAAAGAACAAGTATCCTTTTCCAAGGATTGATGATCTTTTTGATCAATTGAAAGGAGCAAAGATATTTTCTAAGATTGACTTGAGATCAGGTTATCATCAAGTGAGAATCGGAGAAGAAGATAGTAGTAAGACATCCTTTTGGACAAGATATAGTCAATATGACTTTGTGGTGGTGCCATTTGGGATGACAAATGTACCAACTATTTTTATGTGTTTGATGAAAGGAGTATTCAAAGATTAACTAGACAAATTTCTCAATCTTCTTAGATGATATTCTTATCTACTCCAAGATAGAGGAGGAGCATGGGCAACATTTGAGGATGGTGCTCTAGGTGTTGAGAGAGCACCAATTGTATGCGAAGTTGACCAAGTGCATTATTTATTAGAAGTAGATCCACTATTTGGGCCACATTGTCTTAGATGATGACATAACAATGGATTCAAAAAAGATTAAAGCAATCAAAAGTTGGCGAGCACCATAGAATATTTTAGAGGTTGGATCATCTATGGGTTTAGTTGGTTACTATAAGATATTCATTGTAGGTTTCATCAAGTTTTCACACCCGATCACTTCCTTGCAAAATAAAGGAATGAAATTTGAATGGACCACCAAGTGTGAAGAAATTTTATAGCACTTCAAGGATTTATTAACTAGTGCAACTATCTTAAAGATTGCAGATCCAAATGAGGATTTTGTTGTGTGCACAGATGCATGTAAAGAAGGGCTTGGTGGAGTCCTTATCCAAAATGGGCATGCAAGTTGCTACGAGTCACGAAAGTTGAAGGGGCATGAGAGGAACTATTCCACACATGAATTGGAGTTGGCAACATTGTTCATGTGTTGAAAATGTGGAGGTATTATCTCATGGGAAGAACATTTGAGACGAGGATAGACCATAGTGGTATGAAATGTTTTTTTGGACAACCAACAATAAATGATATACAAATCAAATGGCTAGAATTCCTCAACGAATATGACTTTGACATTAATCACATTAAGGGGAAAGAGAATAAAGTGGTTGACACACTCAACAAAAGGGTGCATGAGATGCATGCTACAACCATAAACATGTATGGAACCGATTTAAAAGATAAAGTTTTAGAGGCTATAGCAAAAAAATAGCATTATGTGCAAGTTAAAGAAAGCTTACAACGAGATAATGTAAAATAAAAATTTAAAGATTACAAGCTAAAAGAGGATGGACTCCTCTTGTACATGAACATAGTTTATGTTCCTAATTCTCAAAAGTTGAGAAATTTAGTTTTAAAAGAGATGCATAATGTACCATATCCTAGAAATCTAGGGTATCAAAAAACAATTGTGGTTGCAAGAGGCCGATACTTTTGGCCCGGTATGAAGAAAGATGTAGTCGATTTTATTTCCAGATGCATGGAATGCTAGAAGGTAAATGCCGAGCAAAAACACCCATCATGATTGCTACAACCATTGCCCATTCTTCAAAGGAAATGGGAGATTGTTACCATAGATTTCATTACCAAGTTTCCTAGAATAGTAAAGCAACATCATTCCATCATGGTGGTGGTTGACAAGCTTACAAAAAATACACATTTTAAACCAATCAAGATGACGCATAAGGCAACCAACATTGCATACATTTATATGAAAGAAATTACTAGGTTGCATGGTGTGCCTAAGGCAATAGTGTCTAACAGAGATTCCAAGTTCACTTCCAATTTTTGGAATGGATTGTTCAAAGGATTTGGGACAAATATGAATTTTAGCAAAGTGTATCATCCATAATCAAATGGTCAACCATAAATGATCAACTGAATAATTGAAGATATGCTAAGAAGGTATGTAATGGATCAACCTTCCAAGTAGGAAGACTATCCTTATTTGGTTGACTTTACTTATAACAATGGATATCAAACATCACTGAAGATGAGCCCATTTGAAGCCTTGTATGGCAGAAAATGTAACATGCCAATAAGATGGGATAATCCAACAGACAGATCCATTAATGATATGGAATTGCTAAGAGAAATGGAAGTGTTGATGGTAAGGATAAACCAAAATTTAAAGACTGCATAGGATAGGAAGAAAAGACATCCATACAAAGGTAGAGCACACAAATAATTCAAAGTGGGAGAGCACGTGTTTTTGAAAGCAAAGGCAAAAAGGAGCTTGCTAAAATTGGGAATTTGCCCAAAGTTGCTAGTGAGATATTATGGGCCATTTAAAGTTCTAGAGAGGATAGGCCAAGTTGCATACATGCTTGCATCACCTGCAACCATGAGAGTTCATATTGTGCTTCATTTGTCTTTATTGAATAAGTATGTGCATGATGTTAACCACATGATTGATGGGATTGTGATCTAGGTGGACCGCGAAGGGGACTTTCGGGTGGAGTCGATGCACATCCTAGACCAGAAATTCAAAGTGCTTAGGAACCGAGCCATCAACATGGTAAATGTCCAATGGACCTACTATAGTCCTAAGGATGCCACGTAGGAGCACAAGGAGGCCATGTGGGAGGAATACCCACATCTTTTTGCATATTTTTGAATGGATCTAAATGTACATTTATACATAAGTGTACAAATACTCCATTTTGTTGTAGCTAGATTTTCTGGAGCCACAACTCCGAGACTTGCTATATGACTATGTTAGAGCCCTAGAGGGGGAGTGAGATAGTCCAATGGAATTCAATGAAGAGAGGGGGTACACTTCCTTAGGTTGTGCAGGCTGAGGGGAATGAGAGATTATTGGTTGGAACTATTGTAGAATTCATTAAACCATGGAATTATTGAGTATTGTGATGTGATATTATGCATATGTATACATGTACACTTGTATGGTGATGTGCACTAAGGATAATGCAAATTTTAGCGGGTGGGGATTGTAACACACCAAATTTGATCCCCGATATAGCATTGTGTAATTGTAAATATTATGAATGGTTGGGGGCCAAGCGATGTAATATGTAAACATTGTACATTGAAAAATAATAAAATGAAATACACCACCAACTATAGACTGGTAAGGACCAAAGTAATCAGGGGCCATGATTCCACAAGAGAGGGGGGCTTAATATGGGGTTTTGAGGGGTTTTCATATGCCTTGAGTCTTAAGCTGTCTTCATAAATCAATTTGTCATTTAGCTATTTATCCCTTTGACTTATTAATCACTCAATCATTAAATCTGTGTAAAAGGTTGGGTGAGGAAGTTATCCCACTCAGTTATGACAACATGGATTGAGTGTAATTATCCTTAGGGGAAGAGTAAGAGTCAACAAAGCATGGGAGAAGAGGAAATTCAAGTAGGAGGAAGATAAATTTTTAGAGTTAGCAATAAGTGAGGAAAAATAGAGCCAAGTGTTGGAAAAGAGTGGCCAATCATATTATGTATTGAAGGTAGCTTGATGAAGTTGGTAATTTTTATAAGAATGAGGTTGGTATGCCTTGAGTGGTTTCTGATAAGAAAATACCCAAAGAGTAATTGTAAATGTTGTGTGAGCACTCATGTTGCAATTGGATTTCCTAGAGCCCCTAGTAGAGAGATTCCCGATCAGTCTGTGATGGGGCTCTGGAGGGGATGGATATTGTCTAAGGGACTATGGTGTAGAGAAGGAAATCTCATCCCTTGGTGTGTTTACATTGACGGGGAAGAGACATGGCTTGTTGGAATTGTTGTAGGAGTTACATCATTGTGATTTTAGTGACTTTTGAGTTGTTACAATGGACTATAGACACCCACATGAGCCTGTTCATCCTTGTGGACTCTTAGCCCTAGCTCAACGATGAAATATTGTTAAGAGAAGAGTAGTCAAGTCTATGGTTGGGTGGAACCTTCGTTATCTACAATTGGTTGTGTAAAACATTTTTAAAAAGTGTTTTGATCATTATGTTATTTATAGTTACAATGCTATGATTGAATGTTGCATTTCCTTTGTATTTTGTAAGCATGAATGTTGTTGTGTGTGTTTAATTAATGTTGTGCATATTTAAATCATTTGTGTTTATGTTTTCAAGAATTAATGATAATAGCATGATCATGTATGTCATGTTGCATGTATTTTCTGCATTTGAATCAATATGTTAGTCGATCTAGTAGTAATGGGACTCAACGTGGAAGTTGGGTACGTTACATCACTTTAGGTCAAATTATATTATGGTTGAATTCTTGAACAAAGAACAGATCATTTAGTTCAACTTATATCATAGGTATTGTTGCTGCTATTGTTTCTCCTTCTAGTTGTTGACATAATAAAACTTGTCTTGGATGGAAATTTTAAACTTGCCCCACATGGAGGCCTATGTGGCATGAAATCTCTCTCCACATTCACATATTTTCTCCTACCAAAGTAAATGATATCCTTGTGTTCTCAACACTCTAAAAGAAATCATGTCTTGATATACATATTGTTCCACCTCATTATTGAAATGCCTCGACCAATTGTCAAGTTGCAAAGTATCCATATGACCATCATAGAGTTGGGGATAATTTCCACCTTGGTCTCCACTTTGAAAGAAGATATTGAGTTTAAAATTAGATGATTATTGAAAGTCTTATTATGGCTCATAACGTAAGAATTCACATGGCTTGTCTAATGAATACATGTTTGCAATGTTGCGATGACATGAAATCCATAACATCTGAGTGATGCGAATCATTTATTTTTTCAAATTTGTCATTTTTCCATTAAGGTTGGCTAATTCTTCCTAGAGCATATTAATTCAGATGTATAATTCATTTTATGTTCACTTTGCGTGAGAATCTATAACTATGTGCAAAATGATTCTCTAATACCAATTTGATATACATTGGAGAATGTGTACAAAATGCACAACCATAACAAAAATTACGAAGAGCTTGTTTCAACACACACAACCTTAATTTTATGGTGTTGGGACTCATAAAATTAACAAATCAAATAAGTCCACACATAAATAATGGCACAATTGTTTAGGATAATAAATAAACTCTAAAATTTATTAATAGAAAGTGAATGTAAAACATGTGAACAAGATGAAGCCACCAAAATAATAACCCTTCTACGATTTCAAGTTTGATATAAATAGTCTAAATAAGGGAAAACACCATGATGCATTTCTTACATATTCATATTCCATATAGTACAATAGTATACATAAATGGGGTAATATGAAGAGACAGGGTCATAGGAAGACAATTCACCATGAGTTCGGTGCCCTTGTGAACTTATATTGTGTTTTCTGACTGTGACAACACACTAAACATTGTTCTTTCATGGAATGCATGACAATGCCAATATGTGAGGTTGCTCAATAAGGTACTAGCATGACCAAAATTTCTCTACCATGTTCAAGTTATAATAAAAGACTATGTGACTTGAGTAACAATATGTCTTGCAACACAATGCTTTCTCCCACTTTGAAATTACCCAAGGGGTTGTTCATTGTAATGCATGGTCAAATTCAATTTATCCATACAATCCACACTTCTAAAATAATGACCAATTATATGCAACAATACTTAGGAAAATGGAAGTCAAACTCCTTGACGTGATTCTAAAATTTCTTAGAATTAGGCAACCTATAAACTCCTTATGGATCACAACTATGGCAAACAAGTGATCCAAAATGAATTGAGAATGAAATGAAAGGCATATAATATCGTAAGGAGAACACAAAATACAATAAGACTATGTCTAGTTGATTAGTTTCTCTCATGTCAAAATCAACTAAGACGTTGTTGTGTGTGCCTTATTTGCTTAGAGATTGGTTCATTGTGCCATTGGATGGATGTGACGTGTCCATTTACACATATCTTTCTTCTTGGGTATCATAGTCAATTTCCTATGCTATTCGAATACAATTCTATTTGTTTACCAATCTTACTTTTTCCAAGTCAAACATTCCTTTAGTCATTGCCAAGTTGATCCAGGCTAGGTGGAGACTGACATGAAGGCACAAATATAACAAGGAAACCCACAAATATATTGCAAAAAACACAATAATACAATTAAACTCAGATTTTATTAATGAATGGAATATAAAAGATTGTAAAATACAAAGCACATAAACTAGCTAGAATAGTGGTAGCTTATTCCTAAAGAGAGAGATGTGTTGGCTACGCTCATTCACAAGAAGATGCTTACAAAGAGTCGAAAAGGGCCTTTTATCATAAGCATAAATACAAAGAGGAAAAAACACTAAACATCCAAAAACCTAATCTTAGGAGATGAAGTGCCAAAAGGATTGGTGGGCCATGAGGTGGCCAGTTGACATGTCAACTTCCTGGTGGTGCAACTTTTGTATACGATATCTGTTTTGGGCGCACGATAGCTTGTTGGAAAGAACTAACAAAGCACTACAAATTTCGGTAGGCTAGGCCATCACATGATGACCTCTAGCCCTTGAATGGCCAAAAACCATCGTTTATGGCCTCAAAACGACCCTGAAAGTTTGGGACCCAAAAAACTGTATAAAAACTGCCAAGATGTAGAACCATTATGAATTAGCGGAATGGGTGGGTGGCCATCCGTATCCACCTAGATCAATAATCTCACATTAGGAAGCAATGGTCCCCATTGTGCTAAGTTTCTCCATCATATGGGGAAACTTCTGCTAAATCTGACTTCGAATGAGCCACTTTCCCTGGTGAAGAAGCTACCATGCTTTTTATGACACGATAAAGTTGGATGTTTTGCTGGAAGGTGCCCTTAATATTGGTGTACATGATCTAATCAACTGTGACCTGCTCAATGTAGCAAGTATTGAGTTTTATAGGGGCCAAGTGCTCGACCACGTCCGAAGTTTCGAGGAGAGGTGGAAAATATGGTCAAAATAATTCTACATTAAATACAGAATGCAAGCCAAGGAAAGGGGAAATACTTAATTGAAAAGGATTCTCACCACAACCTTGGTGATAGTGTAAGGCCCATATTGGAGTGGGAAGAGCTTCTGATGGGGTTTTGTGAGGTGTTATTTTTGAAAATTCAACTATACCTTATCTCCCACCTGAAACTTGTGTGGTACTTGATGTTGATCATGGCGCTGCTTATACTTGGCATTGGATTTATGCAAAATATCATGAACTTGTTGTTGGATGTGCTGGTTTCGTTCAACAAATTTAGCTACTCGATCAGACTCAGATTAAGCATGGGAGGACTCTTCCTGTGCAACTATAATGGGTAGAGCTACGTTGATGGGGGATAATGGATGGAACCCTAGGCACACCTAAAAAGGGTTATGTCATATGGAATTATGGAGGGATATGTTGTAGCTATGTTGAACATAAGGAAGGCTCTCATCCCATGTGTGTGGATATTTGGAATTGTACATCCTTAGGATATGAACAATCATCTCGTTGACTACCTATGTTTGTCCATTAGTCTATGGGTGGAAGGTAATTGAATTGGTCAGCTTGGTGTCCATCATCGACCATAGGCTAGACCAAAAAATACTCAGGAACCTACTATCATGATCTAAAATAATGGTCCGTGGGAGCCCAAAATGAACCCAAACATGCTCAAAGAATATCTTAGTAGTGGCCTCAACTGTGATACTCTTCTTGTAGAGTGTCAAAACTATCGTCTTAGAGAATCGATCAAAGACCATGAAGACACAGTCATTACCATGCTTGGTGGAAGGTAGATAGGACATGTAATCCAAGGAGATGGACTCCCAAGGACTACTAGGAGTAGGCAAAGGGGTGTATAGCCCTTGTTTGTTAATAGCGGGTTTTGCAATGGTGCAGACACTATAGGATTTGATTTACTTGTTGATATCTCATCGAAGATTCGACCAATAAAAATGCTTTTGGAGTACTACCACTATTTTTTCAAGCCCGACTATAATGAGGTTCCAAAATCGTCTTTGAAAACTTGCTTGAAGGAACATAGAGATGGATCAGATGGAATAGTAGTCCATCTTGGAGATGAAATTTTGAAATTGGTTTTCCAGCGTTCAATGTTTGAAAGGTAGCAGGAAAGCTAGAGTCATTGTTGTATAATTATGGCCACTTTGAGGTCTTGTTCCTACCAGAGTTAAGAAATGTGGTTGGCACCACAACTGAGGGTTGACTGAGGGAGTATGCAACATGGTTGGTTCTTCCCTTCTTGTACTTGATGTTCAAGTGGAATTATTGCAAGTACATGGACCACATATGATGGTGGTCATTATGTAACTTTCCTTGTGTCTATATGAATTTCAGAGGCTTGTGATTAGTGTGGGTGATCGTTTCCTTTCCCAGAATGTAATGCTTCCATTATCGACATGCCTACACAATAGAGTACATATATTTTTCATAGGTGGGGTATCTGCGAACAACATCAGATAGTGTTTCATTGTGATAGGCCACCATATGCTCATTTTGAGTGAGGACCGCATCGATAACATAATCTGAAGCATCTTTCTCAATCTTAAATGTTTGTTGCAGGTATGGTAGAATAAGGACTGGTGTTGAGCAGAGGCAGAATTTCAAATCCTTGAATGCTTTTTTATTGTGACTTAGCCCAAACAAACTTGGCCTTGGCTCCACCCTTGGTCACCTAGCTTAGGGGCCAAGTGATATGAGAGAAACCCAACAAAAACCTTTGATAGAAGTTGGTGAGGCCCAAGAAGTTGCAGAGCTCGATTAGTGTCTTCAAAGTCAATGAATCACGAATGAATTGAATCTTGGATGGATCCACATGCACACCCTGCTCATCCATGATGTATCCCAATATTGAATTCTCTGCATGTCAAAGGAACACTTCTGCAAATTGGCACATAACTTGTGTTGTCATAGGGTGGCTAAGACCTGTTGAATGTTCTTCAAATGTTCCTCCCAGGTTTTGCTAAAGATGAGGATGCCATCCAGATATACGACCGCAAAGGAGTTTGTGAATGGTCAGGGCATTAGTCAAGCTAAAAGGCATGACCAACAACTCTAAGAGACCTTTATACTTGAATCCTCTCTTCCATAAGTCAATTTTTTCAATTGACACCTGGTGATAGCTCGACTTCAAATCAATCTTACTGAAAAATTTGGTGCCCTAGAGTTGATCTAGAAAATGATCAATCCGGAGAATTGGGTACCGGTTCTCGACTGTGATCTTGTTCAAGGCTCTTTAATCAATACAAATTCACGATGCCCCATCCTTCTTCTGTACTAGAACAATTGGGCTTCCGCAAGGTAAGGAGATTTGTCAAATGTGGCCCTTCAAAATTAGCTCTTGGATTTGGCATTTAATTTCTTCATTCTCTATAATAGAGTGCTTCTATGCAAGGTCATTCAGAAAGGGAAAAAATAATGTCAAATGAATTGAGTTCTTTACTTGATAGTGTAAAGGCACCCCAATAGGTGAGGCAAAGATTTCTTTGTGTTCTTCTACTATCTTGTCCACTTGCTTATGCTATGTAGAGATACCTCATGTAGAGGTTTTGGCGGTTGAACCGATCTTCTACTCACCTTTCGACTAGACCATAAAGAGGACAAATATACGAGTCTAAGATATCACCTTTTTGCACTAGTTCATGGAGATCAAAGAGACTGCAGTAGCTGGAATGCCTCTGGTACCCTATAGAGTTGAACTCCCAAGTATGGTTGTCCTAAAAGAACATCACAAAGTTCAAGTGGGGAAACATCACACAATACCTCATCTTTGAAGTGCTTGATGCCATAGTGCAGGTGGCATTGTTGGATGACGTGGACGTCTCATTCCCGACTGAGGCAATTTATGGTGTATGACTGAGGGTGCAACATCATGGTTAGGTTCAACCTCTTGAAAACCTATGTTGATATTAAGTTCTTCTGAATATTGCTGTCAACAATGAAATGGAGTGGGGTCCCCTTCAACCACATATTTGAGTGGAAGAGGTGCTCCCCTTCTCCAAGCTCCTTTGGTTCCTATGGTCGGACCTTTGTGGTAGCAACAATGACACTAGGTTCCATGTCAATGATCTATTTTCCCTTATCTAGTTCCGAATTTGAGTTTGAGATGACATCTAACTCAGAGGCTTTTACACCAACTAACAATGATTGTTTGAAGTGACATTCATTAGTGTTGTGCCAAGGGATTTTGTGTAACTCACATCACTCTCTCGTGTCCTTCTTCGACTTCTAGTTACCCGTATTTTCTTGTGGCTTGGATTGGTTGTCTTGGGGTTGCCATCCTTGATCTGTCCTTTGTTTTAGGAGTTAGGGCCACCTTTACCATGCTTATGCTACGAAGGGTATGCAAAACTTAAATCCCAATTATTCTTTTGTTTGAACTTTTGCTTGATCTTGACAACATATCAATAAGTGACTCTTATTGAGGATATGTCCAGAAAATCCATATCTATTTGGATGTACCCATGTAGGCCACTACAATACTTTAGAACCAAGCGCTGCTTGGAGTCTTTAATACCCAACATTGTGCGCAAGGTATGGAAGATGTTGGTGTAATCTGACACCATATGGTCTCTCACTTGGCATAGAGTTGTCCAATTTGTGTACATGTTATCGTAGTTTCCAACATGGTAGTATTGCTCCTTGAGGCCATCAACAAAAGCCACCCAAGTGGGTTATGGCCAAAAAATTGTAGACTCGTCTTTGGCATGTTTCTAAAAATAAATTTCCCACCAATCTCTGACATGGGGAAGGGCTTCAAGGAGTGCGAAGGTGATATTTTCATTGTTGGAAAATTTTTGGACAGAGAAATAACCCTCTAGAAGACTTAACCATTTTTCTAAAGTGTCAGTGTTTATCTAGCCTTCAAATAAAGGAATATTAATTTTAACTTGTACCTTGAAGGGTGTCACACCTCTGAAGTGACTACAGGTTGAAGGTTCCTCCGTTGATATTGGTAATCATTGAAGGATCTGGGAAAAATTATCCATCATCTTGTTCCTATATCATGCGAGGGCTTCTTCGAGCAACAGTTTGAGGATCTCTTGCTTCATAATATCTCTTTTCTTCTTCCACGAGTGGCTACTTGGGCCAGCTGGAGCATTCTTCCGAGAGCTCAACCAATTCAAGACCTAACTCCGAATAGTTTGACCTTGTCGGAGACATGCACAAAGAAACAACAAAGAGTAGATTTCTCTAATAACACTAATTTAGATTAGGAAGAGAATGTCATGAAGGAAAAAATATAACAAAGAAACACATAGAGATAATGCAAGAAACATAGTGATAAAGTTAAAATCAAATTCTATTAATGAATGGAATACGAAAGATTGTAAAATGCAAAGCACACAAACTAGTTAGAATGGTGGTAGCTTATCCTTGAAGAGAGAGATGTGTCGGCTACGCCCATTCGTAAGAAGTTGATTACAAAGAGGCTGAAAAGGGCATTTTATCATAAGCATAAAGCCAAATAGGCAAAAACACTAAACATAAAAAAACCTAACCCTAGGAGATGAAGTGCCAAAAGTATTTGTGGGCCCTGAGGTGGTTAGTTTTCATGTCAACTTCCCAAGGGTGCAAATTTTTCATACAATATCTGTTTTGGGTGCACGATAACTCATTGGAAAGAACCAACTAAAAATTACAAGTTTTGGTAGGTCAAGGAGTGCCATGCAAACCTGGATTGGTCCCTAAACGACAAAAAACCGCCATTTAGGGCCTCAAAACAACCTCTGAAGTTTGGGACTGAAAACACTATAGACAAATTGCCAAAATGTGGAACCATTCTAAATTAGTGGAACAAGTGGGTGGCCACCAATATCCACGTGGATCACAAATGACCCTGTTAACTTCTAGCCTTATCTAGTCAAATCTCATGGATTTGTTGTGTTTGCATCGTACTATGGTTAATCTTCTCACTGTTAGAATATAGAAGATAGTGTGCTCGTTTTACCATTGACGATACCCTCGTCACCCAACCATAGGCCGAAGCCTCCCTCCGAGCACCTTAACCTTGACTGAGAATTCCTCCAGAAGCAAACCCTAGGCTAGATAGCCAAACAAAGGGCAACACATCTCTCTCCAAGGATAACAAAACACAAAAGACTGATCAGATAGTACCAAACCCTAGCCAAGAGATATCCAAGCCAATAATGAAAACATGTTGCTGTTGCAGCTGCACCAACATCTCTCCTCCAAACCTACGCACCAAACTAGGAACTGCTGCGCAGAACTGGCTCTGTCTGCAACTCTTGAGATATGACAAATGAGAACTGGCGCCCTGTATTTATACTGGATCTGCCAGTTTTGCTGGGGCCGACTTCTCCTTCTGGATATGTGTCTGTTCAGTATATTATTATTATTTTTGGTCGACTTCTTCTCTTGGAGGCTAATAACCTAATATAAAATATCTTCTTGAGTCGACAAGGTTTCTAGGGTTATTAGCCAACTCATTAGGGTTTCTCTTGCTTCCCAGAGTCTTCTATTCTCGTCAGGTTCACATGTGGAGGTAAATACCTCCCGCAACTACCATAATATTAACACTCCCTCCTAGCTAGAGAGGTATTTGCAGGTAATGGACTTGAGCACAAAACACACCATTTACCCGGTAGCATCAATATAGTCATCTAGACTATTTTCATGACTAGATCAGGAGCATCACCATCACCATCAGTTGCATCATCTCTTGAAACCATACTTCATCTGAGTAATTAGATATGATGCTGGATAAGTCACTCTCACCATAGAGTGATATAAGAGGAGTAAACACTTTGAACTGTTTTCCGTCTGAAAAATCTCTGTTCATCATTCATCTGAATGATCATTATCTCCAATAAATTGCTGATAGTATTCAAGGCAATTAGAACAAGGATAGAAAACAACTGTGTCTATAATCCAGTGGTACGCTACCACACCAAGTAACACACAAGTACTTGATCAACAACATGTGGTTGCGAACATATTCACCACAGTAGTCCTCATCTATTGTTATACAGTTTTCATAACAAACATTTGATAACAACCTACATAGAAACAATGTTATGGTATAATCTGATATGTCTAGGCCAATCCTTCACTCACATCTGTGAGTTCTGAAGGAATATCTGCCACCATAGTAGTCTTCATTTATTGTCATGTGATCTTCATAACAAACATCTGATGCTATCTGCATAGAAACAATGTTATGATATAGACTGAATTATCTGGGCCAATCTTTCACTCACATCTGTGAGCTCTGAAAGAATATCTGCCTCACGAACGGTGGAACATATCCACCATAGTAGTATATCTCTACTGTCTATAACAATCATTTGATGCCATCCTGCACATAAAATATTGTTAAACATAAACTGAATCATCTAGGCCAATCTTTCACTCACATCTGTGAGATATGAAAGAATATCTTCCCTCATCAGCAATGGGCTATCTGCCCTATTCTTCTCAAACAAGGAAGAAGGATTGTTTCTGATTTCTGAGCATGGACCATTCCTCACCCTGGGCCATTCTTCCTACACTTATCAAAGTGCACCCTGGACATAATGTATAAACCCTAAGGAATGTGTGTATCTGGACCACTCCTCACCCTAGGCCATTCCTCCTACACTAATCAAATTGTGCCCTGGAGAGAATGCATAACCCTAAGGGATGTCTGTCCCTGATTGTTGCATCTGGACGATTCCCCACCCTGGGCCATTCTTCCTACACCAATCAAGGTGCACCCTGGAGAGAATGTGTAACCCTAAGGAATGACTATCCGGACCATTCCCCACCCTGGGCCATTCTTCCTACACCAATCAAGGTGCAACCTGGAGAGAATGTGAAACCCTAGGGAATGTCAGTCCTGCATCAACCTCCAAAATGGACCATTCCTCAATACAATGAGAAATCGCTGTCTGGCGAGGCGGGCCAGTCTTCTTGAGTAACCCTCAAGAAGAGAGATAGTCATAGACCACTCCCCACACTGGGAAGTCGCTGTCTATGATACATCAACAATCAGTCACTGTCCTTCAGAAATCTCAATCCACTTTCCGAACAGGAAAGCATTTGTCCAGTCTGGACTATTTTTCAGTTACAAAGATAAATAATATTTTCAGTGCTCCCTCCTAACTGGAGAGTTATTTAAATCACAAAAATAAATGTTTTTCAAGAATATTTTTCCGTACCTTCTTCTAGCTTGGAAAATCTTCCCTTTCAGCTAAAGGAGTTATTTCCACGATCCCCATCTTCTCTCGGAAATATGCAAACTTGATTCTGGATAGAGGTTTTGTCAGGATATCTGCTGTCTTCTCATCAGTGGGGATATACTTGAGCTTTTACCTCTCCTTCCTGAACTTCATCATGGATAATGTAATGCTTGATTTCAAATGTACTTTAGTCTGGAATACTGTGAAGGTCTTCATGTAGATCTGAACAATAGAGTATGTCATAGTTGGAGAATTGGAACATGTCCATGTGGTGCTTCTTCTATCATCATGAGATCTAATCTACTGAGTAGTCATCTTTAGGAAATCTTCACCACGCTTCTGCTGTGCACTGGAGGTTCTTCAACAAGTTAACTTCTTCTATTTTCACATAGGAGTCTCTTTCCGGTATGCTTCAAAGTCTTGAGATTTCTTTTCATCTGCTCTTTATTCACTTTCTCTAGAGAATCATTCTTTGCATTTATCTGATGTAGAACTCCAACTCATGGATAATGACTTACGTAGAGATAAGTTTGGTGTACTGGAACAAGTAATCATCATAGTATTCTCCCTCCATCTGGGAGAACCTCTGGTTCTAGATCTTGAAATTATTTTATTCATGAATCTTCTACACACAGTTCTTTACCACGACTTTCAGTTCTTCTGCTTGATTTCTTTTATATCAGGTTGGTAATCTTATGATTCTTGATACAATGACTGGTTGTTCTGGTTTTCTCTTTCTTTCTTGGAATCTTCATGTTCTTCTATATGTTTTTCTTTAGCTCTTGGATCCATGGAGTTTCTTATGGATTCCATGCCCTAGAGATTCCACTTCTTCCTACCATCATAGGATCACGAATTTGGATGGACAACCAGGAATATTTTAAGGCTTCTGAAGAAGTCTTCTTCTGCGGCTGAATTGAACACGTGTTGTCTTTCATGACTACTGCCATGGATATATACATTTTGTCATCTTCAATGGATCATAGGATTAGCTTCCTCCTAATCCTTGCTTCATGTATAGGTGCATATGATCGGTTCTCTTCATCTAATAGAATCCATGCTTCCATCTGCATCTTTATTGTCTTCTGCAATGTATAGTTGACTTTCTCATGCTTCCATCTGCATCCTTATTGTCTTCTACAATATATAATTGACTCTCTTGTTTAACATAGTCCATGCTTGTCCTTGTTGTCTTCTACAAAACGTCATAAGTCCTTTTCCAACTTCTTGATTGCTGACTTCTTTTTGTTTTGACTTCTTCTAAGTTTCTTCAAGATTGATTCTGATTTCGACTTATCTTGTAATAACTTTCTCATGATATATTTCATATTTTCTTGTATAATAATCCTTATCTTGTTGTTCTCCCATGGAACACATTATATTTCAAGGGATAGATATACAAGATATGTATATAGACGATGCAAACAAGATATGTACAAGAAATAAGAAGAGTGTTGTTACCTTTTAGTAGAAGAAGTCTCTTCCATCCTGCTTAGCCTTCTTTGTAGGTTCCTTTTCTTCGGCAACTGATGCTTCATGTTTCTCTTTCCTTTTCTTTAGCTCGGGACA
>ML776593.1:632803-645670 GCA_009831015.1 Picea engelmannii | reverse complement strand
GAAGTTCTCTTGGTGTAGAGGATCCATGGGCATTGCTGCCCTGGATTGTTGACTATGTAACCCTGTAACCCCCTGTGTGCAAAGAAAATAACAAGTGGGAGAATGTTGGGTATGTGTTATATTCTTTGCATGAGTAGTAGTGTCTGAGCATCTGCATCGGGCGCGTAGGGGGGTTAGAGGGGGGTGGAGCCCCTCATGCAGGTGTTCGGGGGCAACGCCCCCAGATTTTTTTTTCGCATCGGGACCGCATTTTCGGGACCACATTATGTTTAGGTGGTTTTTCGGCACATGGTTTCTTTGTCGATGGTTTTCTATTTTCGGTTAAGGAATTAGGGTTTTTGACTAATCCAGGTCATTGGGTTAGGGTTTTGGATGCCGCTAGCTCCTATATGTATTTTGTATTGTAAACATTGTAACACAATGAATGAATATAGAATATGTTGGTTTTCCCGGTTTGGGTTTCCAGGGGAAAAATCTCCATGTAATGTTTGTATTTTCCATTGTATCTTTTCTGTTCTTTTCTAAATATCTGTTTGCAGTAGATATTGTACAAGGTTAGAATTTACAGGCCGGTCTGCACACAACAATGTATTTTATAATAATTATGATACATATACAAAAATAGGCTCACTTACCTTTAACATCTAGGCTCTCCGGCCTAATCAAAACATAAGCATCCTAGCTTATAATAACTGGCTCACCAGCCTATAAAACACAACATATACATAAAGGCTCCCTGGCCTCCAAATCACATGCACTTAAGTTGTTGCACGCGGTATCCTGGAATGTGCACACGTCATCATTTTATTGCACAGTACATGCACGCACTATGCCATGAAAGGTGCATACAAAATGATATCAAACAACTCACCAACTTAAGTACATTTTTATTTACATTACAATTGGATTCGGCCTAGGTATATTACAATCCCCTCCCCTTATTTATGCATTGTACTCAGTGCATTATGTACACATATACAACAAAATTTCAAAAATCCTCAAAAATATGCGGGTATTCTGCCCGCATTGCATCCTTATGCTCCCAAGTAGTGTCCTCAGGACTGTACCAAATCCATTGGTCCTTTACAATCCCTATGGCTAGATTCTGGAGCTGTTTGATTTTCCGGTCCAGAATGCGTACCAGATGCACTTCGAAAGTGCCTTCTTGCTCCACCTGAATCACATTCCAATCAATAACATGATTAGAATCATGTATATATTTCTTGAGCAATGATACATGGAATACATTATGAACAGACATAGATGAAGGCAATGCAATCATATAAGATACCAGTCCAATCCTCTATAGTATTTCAAACTGCCCACAATAGCGAGCTGCCAACTTTGAACAATTTCCCAACTTCATGGAACTTCTGTTGGCTTTCACTTTCAAAAATACATGGTCCCCAACTTTAAATTCCTTGTGAGTTCTGCCCTTATCTGCATAACTTTTTTGCTTGTCTTGGGAAGCCTTTAAATTTTGTTTTATTTTTATCATTTTCTTCTCTATTTCCCTAAGCAAATCTGGCCCAACCACTACTCTATCTGTTGGGTTATCCCAACTTACCAGTGTGTTGCATTTTCTACCATAAAGTGCCTCAAATGGGCTCATCTTTAGATAGGTTTGGTACCCATTATTATAATCAAAGTCTACTAAGTGTAGGTAGTCTTCCCATTTTGATGGTTTATCAATCACATACATCCTCAACATATCCTCAATCAGTTGATTCACCCTCTCTGTTTGCCCATCTGATTCTGGATGGTAAGCTGTACTAAAATTCAAATTTGTTCCAAATCCATTAAATAATCCCTTCCAAAAATTTGAGGTAAATTTTGGATCTCTGTCAGACACAATTGTCTTGTGTATGCCATGTAATCGAGCAATTTCTCTCATATAAACATCAACAATGTTGGCTGCCTTGTGAGTGAGCTTAACTGGAATAAAATGGGCAACTTTTTAAGCTTATCCACCACTACCATGATAAAATCATGTTGCTTGTTTGTTATGGGCAGTTTGGTGATGAAATCCATTGTTACAACTTCCCATTTCCACTCAGGAATGGGTAATGGCTGTAGAAAACTAGATGGATGTCTATGCTCAGCTTTTACCTTTTGACATTCCAAAAATTTGGCAATAAAATCAACAACCTCTTTCTTCATGCCTGGCCAATAATATTGGCTCTTGAAAGCTGCTATAGTTTTCTGATAACCTGGGTGCCCAACATAAGGTACATTATGCATTTCTCTCAATATCATATTTTTCAACTCCTAGGAATTTGGTACATAAATTCTGCCCCTGTACATGATAATTTCATCATTATCTAGCTTGTATTCTTTAATTTTTCACTGCAAATTACCTTGCTGTAATTTTGCCACTAATTCCTTGTATTGCAAATCTAATTTTGCAGCCTCTAAAATTATGTCTTTCAAATATGATTGGTACATGCTAATGGATGTAAAATTTGCTTCTGATAAAATGAGCACTTGCTCAATTTGGCATACAATTGATGCTCCCTTAATACTTGCAACACCATCCTCAAATGATGCTCATGCTCTTTTTCTAACTTGGAATATACAAGGATGTCATCCAAGAAGACAATGACAAACTAGTCTAAATATTCTCGGAAAACACCATTCATTAAGCACATGAAAACAACTGGTGCATTTAACAACCCAAATGGCACCACTGTGAACTCATAATGACCATACCTTGTCCTGAAGGCAATCTTGCTGATATTTTATTCTTTAATCCTTACATGATGGTATCCTGACCTGAGATCTATCTTTGAAAATATCTTTGCATCCTTCAATTGATCAAAGAGATCATCAATCCTTGGCAGAGGATACTTGTTCTTTACAGTCACTTTATTCAATTGTCTTAAATCAATGCACAATCTTAATGTCCCATCTTTCTTCTTCACGAACAAGACTGGGGAACCCCAAGGTGACACACTTGGGCGTATATACCCCTTCTTTAGAAGTTCTTCAAGATGCATTTACAACTCCTTCAGCTCTGGTGTACTCATTCTGTAAGGAGTCTTTGGCACTGGAGCTGCTCCAGGAATTAAATTTATAGAGAAACCAATATTTCTGTTTGGGCGTAATCCTGGTACCTCCTTGAACACATCTTCAAAATATTCCAGGACTGCATGGTCTTCCAAATTTGGCACCTTATCTTTAGGTGTCTCTTCCATATGAGCTGCAAATAATTGACACCCTTTTCTGTAACATTTCTTCAGCTGCAATGCTAAAATTTCTCTGATGGTTAATGCCCTGAGAATTCCCTGCACTTTCCTTCGGTTCCCTTCCTCATCCAAGCAAGTAAGTGCCTTTTTATGAAAGTCTAGGATAGCATGATGTTGATCCAACCAATCCATCCAAATTAGATAGTCATAGGAACCTAAAGGCAAGATGTTCAAATCTACCTCGATATTCAATCCATTCATGTCCATAAGACATGAATTAACCATCTCATTAACTTTTCTTTTGGCTTCGGTAGCCAGCTACACCAACCAAGATTTTCCATGCTTGATTCTTGGAAAATTCAAACTTTCCACCATCTTAGGATCTATATAACTATGACTAGCTCCTGAATCAATTAAAATAGCAATGGTTTGGTTGTTGATCATACCTTCCACTTCAATCATATGTGATTGATACTCTGCTTACTTGTTGTCTAGGGCTGCATAGATCCTTGGTACATTTCTTCCCATGTATTCCACTGTTTCAACTTTCCATACATTGTGAACAATCCTCACTTTTTCACCTCTGTGAGGACAATCTCTGAACACATGATCTCCTTTACAACCCCAACATTGAATAGGTGGTTGCCTTGGCCTTTGACCCCCGATTTCAATCGTTTTGGGTTCTCTAGAAGTTGGATGTCCCTGAGTATTATTTCTGAAGAATGGTGGATTAGACCCCTTCTTCCTCCGATCCATATTGAATTTCTTTTTGTCTTCCCAAGCTTTTTGGAAAGTTGGCCTTGCTTTTTGCTGATCATATAGGCATTTAACTCGCCTTATGGTCTCCTCCAATGTCTTGGGATCATCATACTGTATTTTATCACTGATAAATGATGGCAATCAACTCAAATACCTTTGAATCTTAACTGTCTCATCCTTGATGAAATAGACATACTTCAACAGTTATAAAAACCTTCTCTCATATTCATCTATGGTCATACTCCCAAGTTTGAGTTCAAAGAAATCTTTCATTTTCTTGTCATAGTATCTCTTATTCAAGTATTTCTTCTCAAAATACTTCTTGAATTCCCTCCAAGTAACACTTTTCTCTTTAATGTGTTGCACCTGCACAAGCTAATCCCACCACATGGATGCCTTTCCCTTGAGTTGATAGATGTAAATTCTTCCTTCTGCATGAGAAGAATAATTATGCAATTGAAAATACTTTCTCATGCCCAACATCCATGTCTCTACATCTTCATCCTTCTTGTGCTCACCATAAAATGTAGGAGGTGTGATTTTGTTCATTTCTCCTCGTAGCTCACCCACCCCAGACCTCTTATGCTTCCTGACAGGGGATGGACTTGAGTTGCTGTGTGCTCTCTCATTGAAATGCCTGGGGAGTGACAATGATGTCTGCTAGGACTTCTGGCTCTTCTTTTCTCATCAAGAGACCTATGACTTCCTAATTTGCTTGAGCCACTCTCCTTATCCAATTTCTTTTCTATTCTATTCAAGCTCTACATTAACTTCATATTGAAGTCTTCTTGCTGCTCCTTGGCTTTCATAAGCCTTTCATTATCAGTTTTATGGCTTTGGACATCCTTCTGTAAATTTTTAATGGTCTCTACCATCTTCATTTTTTCATCCCTTCCTTCTCCATCTCCATTGGAGTTTGTTCCTTCAATGCCCAAATGGACATCCATCCCCCTGATCTCATCTTCTTGGTTGTAAGTCCCCTGTGCTTCTTCCATTACAAACAAGTATTTGAAAATGAAACTAATATTTGCCAATAACTTCACTTAGATAACTATTATAAAGTAGCAAAGTTAGATAACACAAACATGCAAATACATAAACAATAAATAATCCACTGAAAGTAGTTTACATCAAGCAACCATATACAAACATTTATTCTCTCTATCAAAACTGCCCCTAAGGGCTTCTCAATTTTAGTCAACACAATATTTTCTCAAAAAACTGTTTCATGAGTATACAATGCTTGAACAACCTCTTCAAAATGGGCCTCTTCCTTTAATTATAGAAATTTTAATAACTGTTGAAATTGTCTTCTTGAATTTCACAAGTAGTTACAAAAACCTTTTAGATTCTCCCCTCATTGACTATTTGCATGTGTAAGAATGAGGACGAAACCAAAGACAGTTGGAAAAAGACAAAATAAAATATAATTGATAGCAAATTTGAATTTGCTATTTTGTCTTATTCATGCGCCTTTGTCTTTGACGTAGTCTGCCCAAATTTCGTATTGGCCGTCAAGTGACATGATCTTGCGGTATAGAAGTTCTTCGAGGGTGACTTCATCTGAGGTTGAGTTATTAATAAGCGTCTTCATGTCCTTTTCTAGGGTGGCCATGAATGCTTGGATCACAATGTGAACTTTGGCTAGCTAGACAAGGTGTTGCTCCATTAACTCAATTGTCACCTTCCTAGATGTTTCATTTATTTACCGTCTCTGACTTGTGCTTTGCTATATTTTTTCGAGGAGCTGCTCCATCAAGATGGTTTTCCCGAGCTCTTCAATGGGAGGAAGGTGACACTTATGTGTCAAAACTTGTGCAACTTTGAGGAGATGCAAATAGATCACAAGTGAGCTTGTATTTTCTTCTTTTTCTCTCTTTCCCACTTGTTGGCATTGATTAAGGGAAGTGAAATCAATTATCCAATCCACTTCTGAGGGGAAATGGAGTTCTGTTGGAGAATATAGATTTTCAAAGATCCATATTTTTATGTCATTCAATCCCTCTCACATGGCGATGAATAGGACATTTTTGGTTTGCACACGGCTATGTTGGTCCATCATTCTGAATGCCAACTACTGGAAAACATGCAGATGAGCATACATATCTGTAATAGCCTCTTCAAGATTTGTTATTACCTTTTTAACACATGCTTTAAATTATTTTAGATTGTGCTTGTCTTTCCTTACTTACCTAAGATATTCTTCCATCTCTATGATCCTGACATCCTTTTCTTGGTTTTGGAGGAAGAAGTTCTTGAGGTTCTGCTATGTTGTTATGGTGAAGGTAGTACCAACAGATGTTATGGAGAGTGGATCTTGACTGGAATCTTCTGTCACAATAGGCTTTGTGAGTATTACTAATGGATTACCCCCTGTGACCGATACCTTCTTGAATTGTCGTTGCAAAATCTTTCTAGTTGGTTTGTCATATTCAAACTTTTTCAAATTTTCCACTTTGTTGGGCTTGTATGGTGTGCGAAGCCCCAACTCCATTTCAATGAATTGAGTATGGATATCGGAAACTTATACTGTTGTTTCTGGAATGTATATATCCATGGGTGAGGTGTCATTATCAAGAGCCTCTTCATCTCTTTTCCCTTGTTCTTCCTCGACGGCCTTAGTTGTAGCCTCATCTATTGCTCTTTGTTCTGCTGCCATTGCCTTTGCAACTACCTTTTCAACTGCTACCTTTTCTTCTTTTTCATCTTCTGGTGCTTTCTCGACCAATGCCTTTGCTTCCATTTCCACTGCTACTATTCCTGCTTCCGCTGCTGCTGCTCCTGCTTCAACTTCTGCCTTTTCCTTGGCTTCTTTGACATTTCTCTTCTTTTAAGCAAAGTATTCCTTCTTCCTTTGGACCTTCTATTTTTCCTTCTTTTATTTTTAGTTGTTAGTTCTCCCTCCTTAGTTGATTCAAAATGTAGACATGTAGTTTTGGCTGATGCTTTCATTGCTGCCTCTTCTTTGTCTCTTTTTCGAGCTTCTTCGCAGGCTTTATCCTCATCAACGATGCTTTTGATAGGTCTACCATGTTGGATGGTAATGAATTCATCATAAGTCCAAGCTTCGTAGTGCACTTCCCTCTCCTCCCATGTAGTCGAAGTATATTCCCAAGTATGTTTGATTTGGATGCAAGAATTCTTGACCACCTTCTTGGGATCCTACATCTAGAACCTTTCTTCTCTGAAGCAGAAGAATAACAATGTGTCCATCTCTGATTGGGATTTCTTAATGCTTCCTAATGAATATGAGCTGACCTAAAACAACAACGAGGGCCAAATATCCTTCTTGTCTCGATACAGTGCTACCCCTACTCCGTGGATTATAGTTTGATATGCGACTTCTTGGAGCACTAATCTGTCAGACACAAATCTTAGAAGCAAATGGGGAGGTCTGGTAGCCCCGTATATTCTTATAAAGGTTATGTGCTCCATGAGGTACCAATCTCCGATATTTTGTATTATGGCCAATGCTTTGGCTGTCATACACAGATCTGGGGTGCATAAAATGAACTCATATAGAGGTGCTAGGAAGTGGTCACATATCTTGTGGTATTTCGTTTTGTATTTGTGCTCCCAGAAGAGCACTAAGCCCAACCCATCTTAGGATATTGATATGGCACACACATCATATCCAATAGATATGAGGACATTTGAAAACTTGGAAATTTTCCAAGCTTGGTCTCTTTTACAGTTGTTATGGACTCTTCTAAGCTGGTTGATAGGATATCATCCCAATCGAATGACAACCCTTCATCAACATAGTAGTAAATCAAAGGAATTAGGGATAGGGTGAATTTATAAGCATCTTTCTCCCCATACAGTCTACAAAGCATTGTCACGATGTATTTATATGAAATTCTAAGCATAGTGGTTAGATACTCACCAGATGGTTTGAGATTGAAGGATTTATCTGGCTTGTACCATATTTTGAATAGGTGCTTAGCCTTGTGTGGGAACTTGCTGATGAGTTCCTCATTCAGTGATTGAGTTCCCTTCTCCAAATGGTAATATTTGGTGATATCAACTGCTTGGAATGATGCTATGGGTTGCCCTTTAGCATCGAGCATGAATTAGTTTCCCAAGTCGACGTGCTTTAGGATCCATGATATTGCATATGCACACGAGAAAAATGTTGCACGAGCCACTACCCTATGTAGTCCCGACCTCCATATACTTTTGAAGATTTTGAGTTTATCTTGGTCTTTAGCTTCCATTGGTAATTTCTACCTCTTGAACATTTGAAAGAATTCACCCCATTTGAGTGAGTCTCCCCCTTTATCTAAGAGTCCATTAGTATCGTCATATAATTCCCCTAGAGAAGCAAGTTCTCCCTCCTTTCAACTTCCACTTTCAGAAGTTGTTGTTGTGAATACTTTGCTGGTTGTCTTCTTGCGTGATGACTGATCCAGAATTAGATCAAGGAGCTTGATGGGGCTCAGAAAGGCCTAAAAATCAAAGTTCTCATAATGGATTCAAAATGGACGTGTGCATAGGCCTCGTCGATACAAACCCAACACAACTTGAACAGGCTCAAACGAATGTCATATGCTCCAGATATCGCGATCTATTAATTTTGCCAAACAAACAAAAAATTGATGATTGTACAGTCCGTACAGTGCCATGTGGTAGCTGACTCTACAGGCCGTATGGCCATACAATTGACGTTGAATGCACAGTTGGTAGGGTGACTGGGTGTACGGGTTGCTGACATGGTAGTTACACGTGGACCAATCAGGGAGTGACACGTGTCACCACTGCAAGGGTGACACATGGCACATCCATATTGATGATGTGGTAGGGCCATACGACACGTGGTAGACACTCGAAAGATAGGTGGACCATTCAGTGTTTGAAATGTGGCATGGTTTCAGAAAATAGGGTGGTGCCATGTGTCCTAGACATGGGCTGCCACATGGCACCCATGGATTGGTTAGTTTCATTGCAAAATTATTTGGAGTTTATGGGATCTGAACCCACGACCTTGGTCTAGGGCTACGCCTTAGTAGGGTCGGGCTAGCCATCCTGCCTGCAAAATGGTCCTTAAACCTTATCCTCATACATTGTATTTAAGTTTAAAGGTGTGTCTTATGGGCAGAGGTTAGGGCTGGGGCTAGGCCCTAGCCCCCGATTTTCGACACACACCATGCGACTATACCTTGATGCTATACTCTACCCCACAACCACCACCTTACTCAATGCTATACTCCAGGATAAGAGATGGGTGCAGGGGACACTAACTAGAAATGAATGCCATGAGACCAGGGTGGTGACCACAGGCTAGGGATGATCGATGGGGGGCCTATCCGTCCGATCGGGCCCTTTGTCCTATTAATTGTGCCATGCAACCAAAGATTGTGGGAAAGGGGCCATGGCACAACCCCTAGGGGCTGACGCTTGGCCACATGGTTCCATATGAACCTGTAGAGGGGGCGTGCGCCTAGGCCTGGGGGGCCTATCTCCAATATTTCTCAAAAGTGGGTTTTTGACCTTGGAATAAAAGTTTTTGATTGATTTATTCAGTTGTTTTTGGAGATTTTTGGCCCTTTTTGGGGGATATTGGGCCCTTTTTGAGGCTAGATATTGGGGGGAAGTTGGGAGATGGTTACCAACTTCACATCTATATAAAATAGGGCTTCTTGAAGCCATGGAGGACATTTCAAAGCAGGTTTATGCTGAATATTTTCCAAGCCAAATCCATTTTTATGCAGGGAAGCTATTGAGGAGCGCACCTTTGCGGGCCATTTCTGGGAGCTTTGGTCATCCGATTTCAGTGTCGTTCCTTTTGTTGGGTTCTAGAGATCTGGTAGAAAAATACCAAATCAATTTTGTAACCTTTTGGTACTATTTTTATCTACTTATAAATATTTTAACATAAATAAGAAAGCCTCACCCACTGAGACAAAGGCCTGGAGATGTAGGCGAGATTGACAAACTCCATTATCACATTGGTGTTATGGTTTGCTGCTGTCTTATGCTTATTTCTAGATCTGAATATGCTTAATGGCTGCTATGTTTAATTCATATTTCTTCCTCGTTCATTTAGCTTCCTAATTGGTTAAATAACACATGCTTAATAACTCAACCATTGTCATTTAAAAGATCTTTTCAGATCAAGTGGTATCAGAGATAGTTGACGTTTGGATTTGAGTTTTTGCATGTTAACCAGGGAAAAACTACATCGTGGTGAAGGCTAGTTTGTTGAAGAGAATCCATTGATTGGATTGAGAAAGAGAACTTCTCAAAGCGAGAAGATGGCATCGAAAGAGGGACTTTCTTAGGATGAAAAAGAGTTTCGAAAAACTTTCTTCGCCATTTCGGAGATGATGAAGGTTTTGTATGATGATTACTTGGAACGAAAGAGACCAGTTTTTGGTGAATCTTCAAAGGGAAAAAGTGAAGAAGGAGAGGATCCTCCTCAAATTCCTCTTTCACCTCCTTCTTTTCCTTCTTCTTCAAGTTCAAGTTCTAAATCCAATGCAAAGAAACATGTTCATAAACATAAGAATGAAATTCCTTTATTAAAACTTGATGTTAAATTCAAATTACCCATGTATGATGGTGAAGTTAATGTAGAGAAACTTGAAAATTGGGTCAAACAGATGGAGGTTTATTGCAGTGTGCAACAAATCAAGGATTAGGCCACTTAGATCAAGTTGGCGTCACTTAGACTTGCAGGCACAACACTCATATGGTGGCAAAGCAAGTTTCAAAATGGTACGCAACAAGTGGGTAATGTATTTCCATCATGGCAAAGTTTTATTTCCGCACTTAGAAAGAAATTATATCCTTTGGGTTATAAAGAGAAAGCATTAATTGGATGGAAAGCTTTAAAACTAAGAAAAGGACAAACAGTGGAAGAATACACAGATGGATTTCTTAAAATGGCATTGATGTTAGATATTCCTTTACATACCCAAGAAACTCTTATGAAGTATATAGGTGGTTTACCTGCACATATTCAAAATACTGTATTCATGTTTGGACCAACTAATCTTGATGATGTTTTTGTTCAAGTGACATACATTGAAGCAGGGAAAACAAGTGTTGGTGTATTAGGGGAATCGTCTTCAAGGAAAGAGGACAAAAGGAAATGGCATGGAAAGAAGGCAAATGTAGTGACAAGAAAGGAAGAGAAGCCCTCTTGCAAGCATTGCAAGAAATAGGGGCATGATGAGGATCGTTGTTGGCAATTGCATCTCGAGAAGAGGCCAAAGTGGTTCAAGGAAAGAGGGGGAGGCAAACAGTTGCAGCAGCAACACGACCCACAGACTTGGGATTAGATTCAAGTGATGAATCTAAAGTCTCATTGGTTGGTATGACAGGTAAAATTGGTGAAGGATTTGATTGTAGAAGTAAGTTGTTTCACATAAGGGTCATCATGAGGAACCCTAAGGTTGACACATTGATAGATAGTGGATCTCAATCTAACTTAATTTTAGAGGAATTGGTTAAGCAATTGGGATTAAAAACATAGATACATCATAAACATTACACACTTAAATGTATAAGCAACAATCATCAAATGCACATAACCAAACTGTCGATTTGCAGATATACCATGTTAATCAACATTTAATTGTCAACCCGGGAAGGTAGACTTAGAGGAACCAGCACAGGAAATGCAGGGCTGAAGAGGGGGTTTAAAGGATGCCAAACTAATCTCTGAACTGCTAAAAGAAACTAACTGGAAAGAGCTACTGTACCCTACTTTGCTCTATACTACTCGGTACTACTCTGTACTAACCGGTACTGTTCTGTATATGCATGTAAAAGATAAACCCTCTACTGTAATCAAAACCCTCTACTGTAATCAAGGGAACCTTCTATATCTCATGAGACATCGTGGCTAGTTCCTGAATGTTAAGCAGTCTGAACATGAAAACTGAAAGATGAAATCGATGGTTGAAAATATAACATTAAACTTAAATCTTGGAATGCTAACCCTCTGTTGCAATTAAATGAATGCTACTTCTGTTCTATGAAATCAAAGAGAAAACTGCAATGTAGATTAGAATCAAATTTGGAGTCTACTGTAAATGCCATATATACACAGCTCTGTTTCCATCGAAGGGGGCCCTGCCTTCTCTGTCAACAGGCCGTCTCACTCAATGCATATTGGATATAACTAACAACAAACTGGCAATAAAGGAAATCGTGTTAATGAAAACCCTACAGACGAATGGCAATAACAGAAATCGTGTTAATGGAACAACTCTTAACTATCTCATTGAAAATAAGAACAATACAGTGCTTCGAGATCTCCATTCCTCTCTCCAATCTATGCTATGTCTATCCCCCCATTTCTCAAACATAGCTGCGTTCCAGATTCCCTCTACATATTTCTCTGCATCATTTCTATCTCTTTTCCGAGCATAGCATCTCTTTTCATAACGTTTTAGCTCCCTGGCAATGCGTGGCTTTGCGCCCTAGATGAATAAGGAGTTACAAAACGGTTTCAAGAGCACCACGTTTTGAGACACATTTTACACAGTCAATCGACCCGTGTAATTGAGATTACAAAATGGTTTTCTTCCCTGCGTTTACACATGCGCGAATCTGCTTGATGCCAGTTGTTGAATGCATCGTTGAGAGCCAGCGATTCAAGATACTTGCAATGTTGAATGTGAATGCATTGGGTTCTCAACCAAATGGTTTCCCCCCTGCGTTACACATGCAAAGATTGATGAAGTGGCAGAGGGTGCCAACTATTCTGTCAAGGAAAGGTCCAGCTGTAGAGATTCCTCCTCAAATCGCCGAGTACTCTGTCAGAGTCAAAATGATCTTGGCATTTTGCATATTGCCCAATAACCCCAGAAACTGAAGTAAATGATGATCTTAACAAGTTGCACATCTTGAATAATATTGCCGAAAGCATTCCCAAATAAAACACAAACATACCCTGGTCCTCTACTAGCACCAC
>ML776593.1:561649-626886 GCA_009831015.1 Picea engelmannii | reverse complement strand
CTTTGCAAGTCACACCAAATAACCAATTCTGAAAACTAGTTTGCAAACTCACACTTGCTTGAAACGAAATCTGCATACTTGCTAAATGAAATATCCTCCTACTGAGAATGAAAACACACTTGCTCCATGTAAACTGAAAGAAACAAAAACTCTGCTGAAAGGAAATGGCATCTGCTGAAAAGAAAGGCACTCTGTTCTGAAATGAAGATTACTTCTACTGAATCAATTGCACACCCTCTGAATCAAATCTACTTGACAAAACTTCGGAGCCCACTCTCCAATCCTTTTTAGTACCTCCCCGGCAACGACACCAAAATGTCGAGCTGCAGATATACCATGTTAATCAACATTTAATTGTCAACCCGAGAAGGTAGACTTAGAGGAACCAGCACAGGAAATGTAGGGCTGAAGAGGGGGTTTAAAGGATGCCAAACTAATCTCTGAACTGCTAAAAGAAACTCGCTGGAAAGAGCTACTGTACCCTACTTTGCTCTGTACTACTCGGTACTACTCTGTACTAACCGGCACTGCTCTGTATATGCATGTAAAAGATAAACCCTCTACTGTAATCAAAACCCTCTACTGTAATCAAGGGAACCTTCTCTATCTCATGAGACATCGTGGCTAGTTCCTGAATGTTAAGCAGTCTGAACATGAAAACTGAAAGATGAAATCGATGGTTGAAAAGATAACATTAAACTTAAATCTTGGAATGCTAACCCTCTGTTGCAATTAAATGAATGCTACTTCTGTTCTATGAAATCAAAGAGAAAACTGCAATGTAGATTAGAATCAAATCTAGAGTCTACTGTAAATGCCATATATACACAGCTCTGTTTCCATCGAAGGGGGCCCTGCCTTCTCTGTCAACAAGCTGTCTCACTCAATGCATATTGGATATAACTAACAACAAACTGGCAATAAAGGAAATCGTGTTAATGAAAACCCTACAGCCGAATGGCAATAATAGAAATCGTGTTAATGGAACAACTCTTAACTATCTCATTGAAAATAAGAACAATACAGTGCTTTGAGATCTCCATTCCTCTCTCCGATCTATGCTACGTCTATCCCCCCATTTCTCAAACATAGCCGCGTTCCAGATTCCCTCTACATATTTCTCTGCATCATTTCTATCTCTTTTCCGAGCATAGCATCTCTTTTCATAACGTTTTAGCTCCCTGGCAATGCGTGGCTTTGCGCCCTAGATGAATAAGGAGTTACAAAATGGTTTCAAGAGTACCATGTTCTGAGACACGTTTTACACAGTCAATCGACCCGTGTAATTGAGATTACAAAACGGTTTTCTTCCCTGCGTTTATACATGCGCGAATCTGCTTGATGCCAGTTGTTGAATGCATCGTTGAGAGCCAGCGATTCAAGATACTTGCAATGTTGAATGTGAATGCATTGGGTTCTCAACCAAACGGTTTCCCCCCTGCGTTACACATGCACGGATTGATGAAGTGGCAGAGGGTGCCAACTATTCTGTCAAGGAAAGGTCCAGCTGTAGAGATTCCTCCTCAAATCGCCGAGTACTCTGTCAGAGTCAAACTAATATTGGCATTTTTCATATTGCCCAATAACCCCAGAAACTGAAGTAAATGATGATCTTAACAAGTTTCACATCTTGAATAATATTGCCGAAAGCATTCCCAAATAAAACACAAACATACCCTGGTCCTCTACTAGCACCACCGAGGATAGCAATAACCCCATGTCTTTTTGCAACCATTTAACAACTTCAACATCATCAGAAGCACCAGTTGGTAACTTTGTTCCAGAGATAAATTACTCCTTGTCTGCCCTTTACAGCATTTGCACCAAGAGGTGACAGTGCATCCACATTATATCTTTGTTTTTAAACCCTTTCCTTCACCCATTCAGGGCCAAGCTCCATTGAATACAGAGCAAGCTTTTGTCCAATGATTGAAGCACATATTGAGATATTATCTTGTGTTTTGAGCGGTTGTGCTCCAAGGCCCATATATGTGTAACAGAATATGAATAGCACAGAAAGAATGCCAAAAAGAGTTCAGGAGAGTAAACAATATCTTCAAGAACCAACAAGAAAATGTTATAAATCCGGAGCCCAACACAAACAATGCACATTAAAATTTGCAATTTCATCTAAGTTTGTGGATGAGGTAACATGTGATGTGGCCACTAAGTGAATGTGGAATGGTCTTAGACAACCCATACTTGTATGATCGTAAAACAATCTTCTACACGACAAAGAATCAATATCATTTAACCAAAGCAGGTCAAGAATATGTGGTTCATGCTCATCATGTAAAGGTAAATAAAACTCTTCAAACAATGGAACAATTAAGAAAGGCGACTCAGGAATACAACACACCTATAATTGTTTCAAATCAGGTAATCGATCTCAAGCAAGAACATGAGATGATTGTAGAATGGAAAATCAATCACATTTTGCTTCAAAATAAGCTAATGTTGTGCAAATATTACAAACATATCAGCTCATTTGCAGTCATATTTTTGATGCTATCATTAGTAATGTTGTCTACATGGATGATAGTGGCTTCAGTAAGATGTGACAGAGTACAAATGGCTAACAATATGCTGTCAGTTATCATGATTGTGTTACAGTTGATCTTGATGAGACAGGTGCATAGGACAGAGTTCAAAGATAGGTGTTATAGGATTAATCGGTAAATGCGGACATAAACATATCTCCCTAGATCCACCTAGATCTAGAACAAAACATAACAAAATATGATACTTTTGCTAAGATATAACTATTGGGTCTACTAGTTAACAAGAGATAAACAACATACCGTTTAAATGTCATTTCCTCTTGCCATTTCCATCCTAGCTCCACCCTAGTGTTCTTGTGATATTGAATCTGCAAGGGAACACAAGCCAACCAAAGTGAAAGCAACAAAATAAACTCAACAAGAACCTATGTATGTGATCAAGCAATCATACAATAAAACAAGACTAGTTTTATGGGAAAGAAACATATTGCTGTATCATATTAAAATGAAAGTAGAGATTACAGCCAAAGCCTTGATGTCATAAGGTCCCCTCTCGATGGCCCTTTGCTCCAACACACACACACTTGCTTCAACCTTGAATGAAGAAGATCCACAATGACTTGATGAATTGAAATGAAGCTCTCAAGTATGAGTTGAATTATAATTCCTCACCCATCTCTCTTTCACCCTATATAAAGAGGGATGTCTCATGGATTCCTGAGGAAAGAAGCAAGAATAAATTTACCTGAGAGATGAAATCATATAGGTTTACATCATTAACAGTCATATAAAAAGGGATGACGAAAATAATGTGTAACAACAAAGAAAAATCCGGGTGGCCTATCCCGAGCTTGATGACTGGTTAGTAACCTTTTGGGGACCAAAAGGTCTTTAGTGGGGAGGTGTGATCTAGAATTGGATCCAGGAGCTTGATGGGGCTCAAAAAGGCCTAAAAATCAAATTCTCAAAATGGCTTCAAAATGGATGTGTGCGTAGGCCTCGTCGATATGAACCCAATGCAACTTTAACGAGCTCAAACGAACATCATATGCTCCGGATATCGCGATCTGTTCATTTTTCCAAACAAGCAAAAATTTGATGACTGTATAGTGCCACGTGGAAGCTGACTGTACAGGTCGTACGGTCATACAACTGATGTGGTAAGCACAGTTGGTAGGGTGACTGGGTGTACGGGTTGCTGTCATGGTAATTACACGTGGACCAATCAGGGAGTGACATGTGTCACCACTACAAGGGTGACACGTGGCACATTCGTATTGATGACATGGTAGGGCCGTATGACACGTGGTATGTACAATGACGAACACTCGACATACAGGTGGACCATTGGGCGTTTGACATGTGGCATGGTTTCAGAAAATGGCATGGTGCCACGTGGCCCAGACATGAGATTCCACGTGGCATCCATGGATTGGTTAGTTTCATTGAAAAATTATTTGGAGTTTGTGGGATTTGAACCCGCAACCTCGGTCTGGGGCTAAGCCTTAGCAGGGTTGGGCTAGCCAGCCCGCCCGCACAATGGTCCTTAACCCTTATCCTCATACATTGTATTTAAGTTTAAAGGCATGTCATATAGGCGGAGGTTAGGGCTGGGGCTAGGCCTCAACCCCCAATTTTGGGTACACACCATGCGACTATACCCTGGTGCTATACACTACCCCACAACCACCTCACAACTCGACGCTATACTCCAGGATAAGGGACGGGCTTGAGGGCCACAGACTAGAAATGGATGCCATGAGACCAGGGCGGTGACTATAGGCTAGGGCCGATCGGCGAGGGGCCTATCCGTCTGATCGGGCCCTCGGTCCTATTAATTGCGCCATGCGACCATAGATTGAGGGAAAGGGTCCAGCGCATAGCCTCTAGGGGGCTGGCGCTTGGACACATAGTTCCATATGACCCTGTAGAGGGGGCATGTGCCCAGGATTGGGGGGCCTATCCCTAATATTTCTCAAAAGTGGGTTTTTGACCTTGGAACAAAGGTTTTTGATTGATTTATTAAGTTGTTTTTGGAGAGTTTTGGCCCTTTTTGGGGGATATTGGGCCTTTTTTGAGGCCAGATCTTGGGGGGAAGTTGGGAGATGGTTACTAACTTCAGATATATAAAATCAGAGCTTCTTGAAGCCAGGGAGGACATTTTAGAGTAGGTTTATGCTGAATATTTTCCAAGCCAAAGCCATTTTTATGCAGGGAAGCTATTAAGGAGCGCACCTTTGAGGGCCATTTCTGGGAGCTCCGATCATCCGATTTCAATGCCGTTTCTTTTGTTAGGTTTTAGATATCTAGTAGAACAAGACTAGATCAATTTTGTAACCTTTTGGTACTGCTGTGATGTACTTATAAAAATTTGAACAAAAATAAGAAAGCCTCACCCACTGAGACAAAGGCCCGGAGATGTAGGCGAGATTGCCGAACAACGTTATCACATTGGTGTTATGGTTTGTTGCTGTGTTATGATTATTTCTAGATCTGAATATGATTAATGGATGCTATGTTTAATTCATATTTCTTCCTCTTTCATTTAGCTTCCTAATTGGTTAATTAACACATGCTTAATAACTCAACCATTGTCATTTAAAAGATCTTTTCGGATCAATAACATATCTAAATCTGTGATACACAATCATAACTATTGCATAAACTAGTGGAAAGAAAATAAACACAAAGCATTAGTTATTATAAACATATAAAACTTGAGAATTTGAGCAATAAAAGGATGTCAGAGATAAATTCGTTAATGTGAACCCGTGCCCAGTACCTGAGGAATATCTCGAGTGAATTTGAGGGGGAAAGTCATATTCTAAAGAAGATAAGATGATTTGGGACATGGTTAAAGTTCAAGGGAGACTAGCTTAGCTTGGGATAAAATACAACTAGATTAGCGAAGTTGATGTTAAATCGACTGATACAAAAAAGTTGAGTCAACGTTGAAGAGGGAGAGTGCTTCAATTATACATCAAAGGTTTTCTTAATAAATTAGCTGATGGAATTGTGATATCAGAGAAATTATTGGGAACTCTTCTGATTACGTCCACGAAGTTGTTACCAAGGTAGCTAATAAACCAAAGGTGTTTGTGTTAATCACGCCGACGAATGAGACTTAATATTGGCACAATTTGTGCTAACTTTGTCACAATGAAGAGTTAGGACTAGAGTAAATCTTGAAAATTGCACCAGTTGGTTTGGAATAGTTGACAACAAGTTCTGTGGCTACATTGTCGAAGTTTATGTCAATACCATTGATCAACCATAATTTTTTTTGTTAAGTACGTCGACGTGGTACCATAGGGGTTCTTGTTAACTCTTCTGATGAACTACCATAAGTTCTTATATTAACCTTATCCAATGAGTCGAGGATAAATACCAGATTTTGTAATAACTCTTGTGACAAGCCCAGAAGAGAACGCAACAAATTCACTGGTTATGCACTAGAGACTATGATGACAACCTTGCCAACTGTGTGATTTTTGAATATTTTGGCCAAGTGTTGGATACCAGGGTGATTATGGACAAGGATTTATATGCCTTTGATTGGGAAAGGACCTAGGTTAGGGCTTGATGTTGATCGATCCAAGGCAAGAAATACCACTACACTCGTGGGTTAAATTTATGCTAACTCAGCCGAGCGCTGCTCAAGGTGCAGGAAGGAAGAGTTCTTGGCAATCAATATTGAGGTATATATATATATATACACTCAAGGTGTGGGTGTTACACATGGTTTTGGTCACTTTGATGATGTCTCTACAATGATGTATTCAGGCTCCCAACAAGGAATTTTTGCCTGAGAAAAATGACTGTTGTCTTCTTCCAAAAACACATTTTTAAAGTAAGTTCGCAAGCTGCCTATGTATTAGGGTGCGAGAATTCTTGATTCTCGCAAGCCACCCACACTTAGGGTGTGAATTGTTCGCAGGCTGCTCTATAGGCAAGGTGCGAACCTGTTTCTAAGCTTGGAAAAAAGTAGAAGTCTCGAGGGTTCTAGAAAGGAATCTTCTAGAAAATGAGTTGGCATTCGTATGGTTGGCATTCTACTGACTTCTCAGATTTGGTGGGATCATCCTCATCCATGTAACCATCTCTCCTTCTCCTATATATTGAAAGGTTTCTCATAGAAAAGGTTAAGCAAGATTGAATGAAGAATTGGTGAAAGAATTGTGTGAGGAACTCTACTTGGATAAAAGCTTGAAGACCCCATTAAGCCTATCAAGTTGTGTCAGATCTTCTTCATGCAATTGCAGAGCAAGTGTGTGTGTTGGAACCAAGGGTCACTAAAAGGAAGCTTGCGACATCAAGGCGATCAGGTTGTAATCTTCTACTTTCATTTAATATAATACAGAAGCATGTCCCTTTCTTATAAAATCACTATTATTTTATTGCGTAACTCCTTGATCATATGCTTAGGTTGACATTGAATTTACTTTGTTGTAACACCCTGTTTCCCCCAATCTGTAAAAATAACTATACTGGCCAAGAACTATGGCGAACTCAAAGATTGTGAATGTTTAATTTGGCGGACCTTTGTATAAAAGGTTCGAGGAATATAAATGATGTGTGAATATGTGTTGCATGACTGCTGGGAGGGGGATGTGCTGAAAAAGAGACCATGATGGCTGATGAAAGGTGGTGGAAGGCACCTAGAATGGTGGCGTTAACTTCCACCGAACCAATACCGTATTGGTCTTTATTAGCTCAAAGACCAAAGCTGCTCTCTGGCCCTGAAATGAATTACTCTCCAGGATGGTAGGTGGGGAGGCTCCTCATGAGTTAATGAGGGGATGGGGGTGAATTGCCCATCCGTAGAAGCCTCAGACCTGACCAAAGCAGGGGAATTCGCGCCACATGTGACCTTGTAGAACAAGGCAAGAAATGAAGTGTGGGAGAGGAGGAGAGCAGAGGTGACGGGGGATCGTAGAAGCAAAAGGCGGAAGGGAACTCGAGAGAGACAGAGATGTCCTGAACAGAGGATAAGGAGAGTAACCTTCATCCTTGACTTCCGTTGAGCTGGGAGTGGAAAGTTGAACCTCAACATCGTGGTCTAGCTCGGGGGTGGCTAGTGGTAAATCCATTTGGAGTCGCTAAACCTACGGTTGGGTGGAAAAGAGCAGCCCTCTTAGCAGTTGCGTCACACCTGGTGTTATCTGATAAGTGTTTATATCTTGTATCTTGAATTGAATATCCTGGAATGCATGCTCATGGTTTGTACACTCATAAATGGTTTCTGTATAGAAGTGTTTGCCTGATGTTTTGATTGGAAATGGTGGATGCATGCTTATACTTGTATGACCATATTCAGTTTATATATATATATATATATATATATATATATTGAACAAGTTCAGTTTACAAGTCCGTTCCCAGGAGATTTGTCCCATTTACTTGACTCACGCGATGCCCTGGTTAGATTTCCCCGCAGGAACCTCCTTTCGGGAAATTTCCCTCACATTCCAGAGCCGGAGTAAGTTCTTTGAAAGGACTACCATCTTAGTAAACCCATGAGTTTACTTAATCCCTGTCACATAAGTTCATAGCTTGGTGATTTAGGACGGCCTTTCAGTCTGGTCACCAAACCTAGGGATAATTACCTAAGAACACGTTGAAGGGCCATGTGATTTGAGTTGGGAAACCTTGTACAAGAGAGAGTGGGTCCCTCAGAGTTTGGTGTTTCGGCGTTTCGGCACCCGGGAAACCCAAGGGAAAGTTCCCTTGTACTCGCCAGTCATGAAATTCCGATAGGTGAAACCCCAAAATGGTATAGCGTGATTAGAGTTTGGTGTTTCAGCATTTCAGCACATAGGAAACCCAAGGGCAAGTTCCCTTGTACTCGCCAGTCGCGAAATCCCTATAGGTGAAACCTTGAAATTGTATAGCATGATTAGAGTTTGGTGTTTCGGTGTTTCGACACCCGGGAAACCCAAGGGCAAGTTCCCTTGTACTCGCCAGTCGCGAAATCCTGATAGGTGAAACCCCGAAACGGTATAGCATGATTAGAGTTTGGTGTTTCAACGTTTTGGCACCCGAGAACCCAAGGGAAAGTTTCCTTGTACTCACCAATCACAAAATCCCGATAGGTTAAACCCTGAAATGGTATAGTGTGAATAGGATTTTGGGTTTCAGGGTTCAAAAAGTCGAAAAGACTCGACCCTCGTGCATCGCTGAGTCACGAAGTGAGGAAGGCGCCGCTTGGCTTGGCCGAGGGCATAATCGACGGTCACATGGAGGTGAAGCCCACACTTGGTACTTGAGGAGAAAAAGGTGGGTTTGCAATGAAAAAACTGGCGAAATTGGCTCGAGGAATGTTCCGACAGGAAGACCTAGATTGCTCTATGACTCGTAGGAACTCAGGGATTTTGTCCCTCGAGAAGAAAAAGAAAGAAAAAGCCGAAACAATCCATTATTCCATAGTGGGTGTGTTACAAATTGGTATCAGAGCATGGTTACAACACTTGGCCTGCTTGGGCACATGAACGGGTTACGCAGAGACTCCATTCGAAGTATTGTTAAAAGGAGTAACTCTTTATCTTGATCCCCTCAATCAAAAGTCGAAGTTAAGAATGAAAAACCCCTATTGTGTGTATGCATGTGAAAGATATGAATTATGCGCGGGTTATGAATGTATATAAATATTAACTAACAACAAGCATTTTTCTTTTGCACACAAGCGGACGATCAACCGCGGGAAATTATAGACGCATAGAATGGTGACTCGCCACGAGGTGGGGGAGGGCTCCCACAATAGAGACGAAGAATCTGATGAAAGGAGGGCGGTAGGGACCCCTCCAGATCTAGCTGAGACTATGAGGAGCCTCATGGTCTAGCTACAGAGCTACAAGGCTGACAACGAGAGGATGATAAAAGAGCAAGAGAAGCAAATGAAAATTAATGCAGTTTTACTGCAGAGTTTATCGAACATACAAAGACAATTGCAGCATGAACCTGACACCAGTCACGTGGACCGATGATAGACAGAAAAAGGTTGAAGCCCACCTGAGATACATAAACATGGCCATGTAAGTGGCCACACTGAGAAGAGCACCTCGAGAAAGGTCCGCCCCAGAGATAAGGGACAAGTGTCAAACGATTCTTCTGGAAAGGAAGCTGGCGACTCAGAGGGATCTTCTAGCAGTAGAACTAGTTCTCATTCCTAAAGAAAATGAAAGAAGCGAAAACTTTCCAAGAGTCATAATCTAAAAGAATTCAAGAAGGCCAGACCACCCTCCTTTGATGGTGAAATAAAGAAGGGAGAGGAAGCAGAGGCTTGGTTGCTTGGACTAAAGAAGTATTTCAGAGTCCATGACTTCTCAGAAAACTTGAAGGCCCGAGTAGCCACCTTCAACTTGAATGGAAAGGCTTCCATTTGGTGGGAAGAGCTTAAGAATGTGAAAGGGATTCATGAAGAGGACCTGTCTTGGGAATGGTTTGAGAGATACTTCAGAAAGAAGTATCTGTCGGAGAGATATTTCGACGAAAAGACTAAAGAATTCTATGAACTCAAGCTGGGGCAACTCACCATAGAGGAATATGTCAGCAAATTCCTTGAGTTGCTGAGGTATGTACCCTATATAAAAGAAGAAAAGGCAAAGGTACAATGATTCATCAGTGGACTACCTAAGGACTATTAGAACATGATTGAATTTGATGAACCAAAGACCCTAGAAGGCACTATCCGAAAGGCAAGATATTGTTATGAATAGCTTGGGCATCGGACAGAACCTCGCGAAGGCTGGAAGAAGAAAAATAATTTGGAATTTCAGAAAAAGGGGTTTAAGTCCCCAAGATTTAAGAACTATAAAAAGAAATCAAGGATGAGCTTCCCAGCCCGAAGTGTACACCAACAAAACTTTCCCTCCTTGGGCGGAAATAAACTTTCTGGATCTGCCCCAATAAAGTCTGATAACCCAAAGAGAGAACCTTTGAAATGTTGGGGGTGTGGATAAGAACATTTACCGAGGGACTGCCTGCACCAACAAACCATTGTCGATGACGTAGCCATGAGTGTACCGCAGATTTATGTAGCCTTGGATAATAACCAAGCTGACCACCAAGCTTTAGTGGTGGAAATCGAAGGTATGATCACCAACCATCTAGTGTCTATTTTGATTGACCCTGGTTCAAATCTGAGTTATATAGCCCCTAAGGCTGTTGATAAATGTAAACTACAGCCAAATAAAAATGCCAAGCCATGGTTGGTACAGTTAGCCACTGGCACCAAAAGAAGGGTAGCGGAGGTCATACCAGCTTGCTAATTCATTATGGGCGAATTCCCCACCCAAGAAACCCTTAACGTATTACCCCTGGGATCGTATGATTTGTTGATTGGTATGGACTGACTAGCCACCCATAAAACCAGACTGGATTGTTACCATAAAACCTTGGAATGTGTAAGTGGAGAAGGAAGGAGGATAACCCTTCAAGGGATCCAAAAACCTGTCTCGGTGAGACAAATATCAGCTCTTCAAACGAGAAAGTATTGCATAAAGGGATGTCCACTATATGAAATACATGTGTTGAAGACAATTGAAGGTGACAAACCAAGCCTCAAATACCACCCCACACTGAGAGAATACAAAGATGTATTTTTGGAAGAGGTACCGGGTCTACCTCTGAGAAGGGACATTGACTTCTCGATAGAAATTGCGCCAAGAGCGGTGCCAGTGTCTAGGACACCCTATAGGATGAGCATACCTGAGCTAATTGAACTTAAATAACAATTGAGAGAAATGATGGATAAGGGCTATGTCCGGCCTAGCATGTCTCCATGGGGAGCACTAGTCCTGTTTATGAAAAAGAAATATGGTTCCCTTCGACTGTGTGTAGATTATAGACAACTCAATAAGGTAACCATAAAGAATAAGTACCCCTTACCTAGGATCGATGACCTATTCGATCAATTGGGAGGTGCCTCTATCTTCTCGAAGATTGACTTGAGATCGGGATACCATCAAGTCCGAGTCAAGGGTGAAGACATCCACAAAATTGGCTTCAGGATGAGATATGGTCACTATGAGTTTGTGGTAGTGCCATTTGGGTTAACCATTGCCCCTGCCACTATTATGTGCTTGATGAACAATGTGCTTAACAAATTCCTAGACAAATTTGTACTAGTTTTTATTGATGATATATTAATTTACTCCAAGAATAGAGAGGAGCATGAGGAACACCTTAGCCTTGTGCTTCAAGTACTAAGATAACATCAACTCTATGCCAAATTTAGCAAGTGTGACTTTTGCTAGAAGCAAATACATTACTTGGGCCATGTCCTATCTGAACGGGGGGTAGCAGTAGACCCTGACAAGATCAGGTCTATCATGGAATGGCCTACCCCAAGGGACATTTTGGATATCAAATCCTTTATGGGCTTAGCAGGATACTATAGTAGATTTATAAAAGGATTTTCCAAGATTGGGTGTCCAATCACTACCCTCCAGAAGAAGGGGACTAAATTCGCATTGACACAAAAATGTGAAGAAATATTTCAAATCTTGAAACATCTACTGACCCACGCACCCGTGTTGAAGATCGCCTATCCCAAAGTTGACTTCCTCATGTGCACAGATGCTTGCAAGGAAGGGATCGAAGGAGGCCTTATGCAAGGAGGAAGTGTGGTTTGCTATGAATCCTAAAAATTTAATGAGCACGAAGTCAACTATGTGACCCATGATCTAGAGATGGACACCATAGTGCATGCCTTAAAAATTTGGAGGCATTATCTCCTGGGAAGAAAATTTGTACTTATGATAGACCACTGTGGATTGCGATATCTGTTTGACCAACCAAAGATCAATGCAAGACAAGATAGGTGGATGGCCCTCCTCAACGAGTTTTATTTTGAAATCAAGCATATTAAGGGAAAGGAAAATAGGGTGGTTGATGCCCTTAGCAGAAGCGTGAAAACAATTCACCTGGCAGTGGTAACCACCTGCGAGAAGGATGTCAAGGAAAGAGTCAGAAATGCACAAGAAATAGATCTATTCTTCCAGAACGTGACCCCGTACCTAGAGCAAGAACCCATAGGGATAAAGTATGAAGGCTACCAGATGATTGAGGCAGGTCTTCTCACTTACAGAAACAAATTGTATATTCTAGATTGTGATGACTTGAAGAGGTTCATAATGGATGAACTACATAAAAGACCCTATACTAGTCATCCAGTATACCAGAAGATGATCACGACCACCAGAAAACAATTCTATTGGCCTGGATTGAAGAAAGACATAGTTGAGTACTTAGCCAAATGCATAGAATGACAACAAGTTAAAGCAGAACACCAACACCCAACAAGATTATTACAACCTCTACCAATTTCAGAATGGAAATGGGAAACCATCTCCATGGATTTCATCACTGGATTACCAACCTCGACCAAACAAAATGACGCCATCATGGTAGTGGTGGATAAATTGAGTAAGTCCGCTCATTTTATCCCCGTCAAGTCAACTTGTAAGGAAATAAACATCACCAACGTATTCTTGAAGGAGATATTCAGACTACATGGTATACCGAAAGAGATCGTGTCTGACAGGGACACAAAATTTACTTCCAACTTTTGGAAATCACTGATGGTTGGTTTGGAAACCAAGTTACTATTTAGCACAACCTATCACCCCCAAAACGATGGACAAACAGAAAGGGTGAACTAAATACTAGAAGACATGCTAAGGATGCATGTAATGCATCAACCCAAAAAGTGGGAAGATTACCTGCCACTGGTGGAATTCGCCTACATCAACGACTGCCAAGAATCCCTGAAGATGAGTCCTTTCAAAGTCCTCTACGGTAGACCGCACAACACTCCAGTCATTTGGAGTAATCCCGTAAACATAATTTCTATTGGACCTGACATGTTGATATAAATGGAACAACAAGTGATTAAGATAAAACAAAATCTAAAGGTCACTCAAAACCGACATAAAAGTTACATCGACCGAAAGATAACTCCAAGAGAGTTCCAGGCGGGAGACCACGTATATCTCATAGTTAGGCCCAGGAAGAGTTCCCTGAAAATGGAAGCTTGTGCCAAGTTGGCACCTTGGTATTGCAGACCCTTTTAAGTTCTAGATAGAGTAGGCCCTGTAGCCTATAGGCTAGCACTTCCTCCCATAGTAAAGGCACATAATGTTTTCCATGTTTCATTATTGAAGAAATATGTACACGATTCTAATCACGTAATCGATTGGTCTGTGATCCAGGTGGAACCGGAGGGAAAATTCCTACCAGAACCTCAATGCATATTGGACAGAAAGGAAACCCCACTCAGGAACTGAACCATTGCACAGGTCAAGGTGCAGTGGAAACATTTTGGCCCAGATGAGGCTACGTGGGAAATGGAAGATGCCATGAAAAAAGCATATCCGATTTTGTTTAATTCTGTACTTACACATCCTATTAATAGATAGAACATCGAAGAATGTTACACATTATTTTCGTCATCCCTATGACTGTTAATGATGTAAACCTATCTGTTGCCTTTAGAAGCGTCAGTGGCCTGAGTTCCTGAAGAAAGAAGAGAGAAGAACTTTTTCTGAGAAAAGAAGTTGCATTTTCCTGTGTAAAAACCCTATAAAAAGGAAGTTCGCAGGCTGCCTACGTATTAGGGTGCGAGAATGCTTGATTCTCGTAGGCTTCCCACACTTAGGGTGCGAACTGTTCGCAGGTTGCTCTATAGGCAGGGTGCGAGAATGCTTACACGTGGGAAAAACGAGCATTTTCTCGAATCTTCTAGAAGGAGAAACTTCCATGGTGAGGTGGCATCCGAATGGTTTGGATCTTACTCGCTTTCATGATTTATTGGGATCATCCTAACCTCTTCACCTTATCCTCTTCAACTTATAAAAGGAGAGGAGTTCTCATGGAGAAAGTTAGCTTTGGTTGGCTTGGAATTATTAGTTTGGTTGGAGTGGCTTTGAGATTTGCTTTGTCAAGATAGATTGTGGGTAGTTATCAGATCCATGGTCTCAGAATCCTTGGAGCAAGAAGTGTGTGGGGAATGAAGGATAGTTGGAAGGGACCTTACGACATCAAGGCCATGGTTGTAATCTCTCTTTCACATTTAATATGATACAGTAATATGATTCTTTCCTATAAAGCTTGTTGTGTTTTATTGTATGATTCCTTGATCACATACATAGGTTTATATTGAGTTTATGCTATTACTATCACTTTGGTTGGTTGCGTTCTTTTGTAGGATCATCATTGTATGAGCGTTGGAATGAAACTAGGATGACGATGGCGAGAGGAAGCGACATTTAAATGGTCTGTCACCCATCCCTCTTTAGTTAGTAAATTCAATATCTAAAACTTAAGGAAAGCGTCATGTTTTGGTGTGTTTTGTTCTAGATCTAGGTGGATCTAGGGAGATCAGTTAGTGTCCGCACCTACCGATTTGTCTGATAACAAGGACGATGTTGCTTTAAGGGGGAGGGAATTGTAACACCCTATTTCCCCCAGTCTGTAAAAATAACTATACTGGCCAAGAACTATGGCAAACTCAAATATTGTGAATGTTTAATTTGATGGACCTTTGTATAAAAGGTTCGAGGAATGTAAATGATGTGTGAATATGTGTTGCATGATTACTGGGAGGGGGATGTGTTGAAAAATAGACCATGATGGCTGATAAAAGGTGGTGGAAGGCACTTGGAATGGTGGTGTTAACTTCCACCAAACCAATATCGTATTTGTCTTTACTGGCTCAAAGACCAAAGCTGCTCTCTGGCCCTGGAATGAATTACTTGCCAGGATGGTAGGTGGGGAGGCTCCTCATGAGTTAATGAGGGGATGGGGGTGAAATACCCATTCATAGAAGCCTCAGACCTGACCATAGCAGGGGAATTCATGCCACACATGACCTTTCAGAACAAGGCAAGAAAGGAAGCGTGGGAGGGGAGGAGAGCAGAGGCGACGGGGGATCACAGAAGAAAAAGGTGGAAGGGAAATTTGGAGAGACAGAGAAGGTCCTGAACAGAGGAGAAGGAGAGTAACCTTCGTCCTTGACTTTCGTTGAGCCGGGAGTGGAAAGTTGAACCTCAACATCGTGGTCTAGCTCAGGGGTGGCTAGTGGTAAATCCATTTGGAGTCGCTGAGCCTATGGTTGGGTGGAAACGAGCACGCCTCTCAGCAGTTGCGTCACACATGGTTTTATCTGATAAGTGTTTATATCTTGTATCCTGAATTGAATATCCTGGAATGCATGCTTATGGTTTGTACACTCATAAATGGTTTCTGTATAGAAGTGTTTTCTTGATGTTTTGATCGGAAATGGTGGATGCATGATTATACTTGTATGATCATATTCGGTTTATATATATTGAACAAGTTCAAATTACAAGTCCATTCCCGGGAGATTTGTCCCATTTACTTGACTCATGCGATGCCTTGGTTGGATTTCCCCGCAGGATCCTCCTTCCGGGAAAGTTCCCTCACATTCCAAAGCTGGAGTAAGTTCTTTGAAAGGACTACCGTCTTAGTAAACCCATGAGTTTACTTAATCCCTATCATAGAAGTTCATAGCTCGATGATTTAGGAAGGCCTTTCAGTCTGGTCACCAAACCTAGGGATAATTACCCAAGAACACGTTGAAGGGCCATGTGATCTGATTCGGGAAACCTTGTACCAGAGAGAGTGGATCCCTCAGAGTTTGGTGTTTCAGCATTTTGGCACCCGGGAAACCCAAGGGAAAGTTCCCTTGTTCTCGCCAGTCGCGAAATCCCGATAGGTGAAACCTCTAAATGGTATAGTGTGATTAGAGTTTGGTGTTTCGACATTTTGGCACCCGAGAAACCCAAGGGCAAGTTCCCTTGTACTCACCAGTCGCGAAGTCCCGATAGGTGAAACCCTGAAATGGTATAGCGTGATTAGAGTTTGGTGTTTCGGCGTTTCGGCACCTGGGAAACCCAAGGGCAAGTTCCCTTGTACTCATCAGTCATGAAATCCTGATAGGTGAAACCCCAAAATGGTATAGTTTGATTAGAGTTTGGTGTTTCAGCGTTTCGGCACCCGGGAAACCCAAGGGCAAGTTTCCTTGTACTCGCCAGTCATGAAATCCCGATAGGTGAAACCCCGAAATGGTATAGCGTAAATAGGGTTTCAGTTTTCGGGGTTCAAAAAGTTGAAAAGACTCGACCCTCATGCATCGCTGAGTCACGAAGTGAGGAAGGCACCACTTGGCTTGGCCGGGGGCATAATCGACGGTCACATGGAGGTGAAGCCCACGCTTGGTACTTGAGGAGAAAAAGGTGGGTTTCCAATGACAGAACTGGCAAAATTGGCTCGAGGAAAGTTCCGACAAGAAGACCTAGCCTGGGCTATGACTCGTAGGAACTCGGGGATTCTGTCCCTCAAGAAGAAAAAGAAAGAAAAAGCCGAAACAATCCATTATGCCGTAGTGGGTGTGTTACATTTGTTATTTTCACTTTGGTTGGTTTGTGTTGTCTTGGACTTGATTGCACGAGAGCACCATAGTGAAGCGGGAACAACAGAGACTTAAGGAAGTGATCTAAAGGTATGTCACTTGTTCCTCTCTACTAGTAGATTCAATGGTTACAACTTAGGGAAAGAGTAGTGTCCTGTCTTGTTTTTTTCTAGATCCAGGTGGACCTAGGGAGATCTGTTAGTGTCCGCACCTACTGATTTGTCCACTAACAATGGGAAGGAAGAGTTCTTGGCAGTCGGTATCGAGGTATATATATATATATATATATATATATATATATATATATATATATAGGCACGAAGGGAGACTCGAGGACTTTATGAAAAAACTCGCATATGGCCGCAATAACTCTCCCTCTTCCCACCCTTTCCCATCCCCCCACTTTTCCACTCCCCCTCCCCAAACCTCCTATCTCTTTCTAGGATGCTTCCCTTCCCCTGTCTTTTTCCTGACACCCAAAAAAGGGTTACAGGTCGTCAACACTTCGCTAACCTGGAACCCTTCCTTCCTCTACTGTTACGCTTTTCTGAGTGCGACGATTTCTTCTGCGACATTTACATCCTCCACGATTTGGTCAGATAACATGGAGAACTATGAAAACCTATTAGAATACTCCTCAGACCTGACTAAACTCCTTCCTTGGACCACACCATCTGGTAGTCCCCTCTTTCATCTCATCGGTTCAGACCCTCCCAACCCTATCCTATTGCAAAACTCCTTGAACAACACCTCCCCCATCCCTCCTGGGCACTACACTTTTTCTTCTGGCTCTATCCCCCCTCCCTCACATTACTCAAAGGTGTTTTTTGATCCTTTTTCCTCGTTTCCCAACTCACCAACCCCCCATCTATTGACTCCTCCAGATTTTCCCTCGCTTTATGATTACCTCCCTGACCCACACTGGCTCAACCCATCTTCGACACTAGACCTATGGGTGCCTCCCCCCCTTCTGAGCTCAAACTTCCTTCAACTTATCCCCACCTCGGACCCCTCCCCTGAGGGTTTTCTTATCTAGGATCAAGGTTTCCCCCCTTCCTGTTTTTACCCAGACCTAGAGCAGGCCATACCCCCTCCCCTTGGCGTTCAATAGGAGATTGGGCTTATAACCTCTAGTTCTGACCCATCCAATCTAAATGGTTGGGTTGATGTTTTGGGTGACTCCTCGGGCACTCTTGGTACCCTAGTAGTAGACACTACTCCACTTCCCAGTATCAGTCACAGGAAGTGCAGAAGGAACAAGTGTATTTTGGCTGCAGTAGTAGAATCAAATATTGTTCTCCGTCAAGACATTACTATGGCGGAAGCCCTAGACATGGATGAAAAAACCCTTGTGGGAAAATATTACAACTGACACTTCAGTTTCAAAACCCTGGAATCTTGGGTCTTTGATTCTTGGCGGGGATCACACCCACAACTCACCTGACTTTCAAAAGGGTGCTTTATGCTAAAATTTTCCAACCACAGCCTAGTCGAAAAATCCCTTCTAAGAAGTTGGATTATCGACTCTAACCTAGTACTTCTAAATAAATGGGAACCCACATTTGATGCAGCCACCGAAAGAATGGACACCATCCCCATTTGGATTCACCTCCTAGGTCTCCCACCACAATATTGGTCGAAAAAATGTTTCCAAGTGATTGGAAATGAACTAGGGATGTTCATTAATCCAAATATATCCTTCAAGAAAACATGAGAAATGGTTGTTGATCGAATCCTTGTCTCCCGCAATATTAGAAATGGACTACAAAAACAATTCAAGATGACGGATGGTGGACGCACTCGCACACAACTATTAGACTATGAAGGGATCCCCTTCCATTGTAGACACTGCCACAAACATGGGCACATTTTGAGGGAATGTCAAAAAAATTTTCATGGTCGAAAATCAAACTCTCCTCTTGCTCAGAACCTTTCTTTCCATAGACCTTTGAACGATCACAACACCAGTTCTTCACACTCAACAACGAATCACTCACAATACTCAGGAAAGAAACAACCAAATTCAAAGAGAAGAAAACCTACCACATGGATTGGAGCTCAACCAAATTCTGCCCCCTATATGGAAGTCTCTTCAGTGACTGACCCCCTCTCTGGAAAACAACCGCTCTTACCTCTCCATACACTGGGGGGTAAGAATCTTTCATATCCTGTCCTTTTTTCTATCATTAATTTTATTCACTCTTTTCAATTTTTAAAATTGGACCCCCCCCTCTTTACAAAACCTTCCCTTTCCCATCCTCTCATCCTCCAGGGACCCTCCCACTCTTTCCCCCTTCCTCCTCCCCCCCCTACCCCCTCCATCAACATTCACACTTCGCCTCCCGAGCACCCCTCTGACTCCTCTTCCGATAACCCCTCCTTGAATGGTTCCGAGGACTCAACTATCATATTTAACCTTAGAAATTGCAAGATCTTGGTACCAAAACCAGAAGGGCCTGGGTTGGTCACAAATCCGAGTATACATAAATCTAAAAAAGGTTGAGGTCATTCCTCACATCTCTCTAAAGAAAAAAATCATGCCTTAATTGACATCACATCTCGAAGACAAAGATCAATTTTTGGGGCCCTTAGAGCATCACAAACCTTGACAGGGGTTTCCCCATGAAATTCCTCTCTTTCAATCGCAGGGGTTTGACAAGCCCCCCCAAAAAATCTTGTGCTAAAAAGGATGAATACTCTTCATCAACCCTCTGTAATTCTACTATAAGAAATGATGTCCTTTGAAGCCACAATGACAACTGCACTTGAATCCATTTTTCCATTTTGGGATTTTATCGGGATAGATGCAACTAGTCACTCGGGAGGACTAGCCGTAGGATGGTGCAAAAAATAAGTCAAGCTAAAAAACTCTTGGGCGATGGAATCCTGCCTAGGGGTAGATCTATTTCTGGAGTGAGTGGGGCTGGAGCTCATGGTACTAAATGTGTATGGACCTTATTATGACCGGACCACCCTTTTGGAATCACTCTTCAAAAAATACCTTTTGAAAGCAAAAAATATGATAGTAGGAGGAGACCTAAACCTCTCCTTTGGGAATGCTAAAATCTGGGGACCTTCGGCCCGACCAGATCCCCTTTCTGCCTTGTTCTCCCATCTTTTCAATGATTTGGGTTTTATAAATCTACCACCCATCAAGCTCCTCCCCATTTGGTGCTTCCAGGGTGGCTAAAATATTAGATCATTTTCTCTTTCATGAATCCCTCTTCGATTACCCCCTGCAATTAAAACAATGGATTGACAACGAAGGAGATTCAAATCACTACCCGATTTGGCTTGAACTAGATTATGGCCCAAAGAAACCAACCAGTCTTTCAAGTTCAACGTTACCTGGCTAGAGGATGAAGATTTCTAGAATTTGGCAAAGAGAATTTGGAAGACTTTTTATCCAACAGTTGACACCCCAACAATAGTTCAATTTTTAGAAAACCTTAAGCGCTTAAAACAAATGACATTAACTTGGGCTACTGAAAAGTGTATCAGAGAAGATGCGAAACTAAGACGGATTGAAGACCAGCTTGAACATATATCCAAATTAGAGGTTGGAGGTTTTTACTAATAAGAGACCAAAGAAAACTTAAGATCCTTGGAGACATGTCACAAAAAGCTGTTGGACGATAAAGAAGCTGAATGACACCTCAAGAGTAGAGCCATCTGGTTGGAAAAATAAGATTAAAACGAAAAAAATTGCATGCCTTTGCAAAAGCAAGGAAGGACATAAACACTATTTGGAAATTACAAGGTCAAGGGGACTCTCGAGCCACTTATTTTGAGGATCTAGCTCTTCTAGGGATCACACACTACAAAACTCTTTTTAAGGATGATCCAAGAGAAAAAATTGTAGACATTATAAAATCGATACTCTACTTCCTCAGATTCGTGGATGAGGATGGTAATAGAGATATCTTTGCCGAAGTCAGTGAAGAAGAACTAAATAAACAATCCAAAGCTTCAAAAAGGATAAAATCCCAGGGCCAAACGAGTGGACTATTGAATTCTATGTAGATTTCTTTGATCTAATTGGAGTGAACCTCCTACAGGTTGTAGAGGAATCAAGAAAAAATGGGCGTCTATATGCACCTATAAATTCGACCTTCATTTCCCTCGTCCCCAAAAAATATGAACTTCAATCTTTTGATGACTTCTGGCCCATATCTCTTTACAACTGCCTCTACAAAATCATAGCCAAAATTATTGCGATAAGGCTAAAGCCCATCCTCTCAAACACAATCTCAAAAGAACAATTTGGTTTTCTACAAGGACAAAAAATACATGAAGCTATTGGTGTAGCCCAGGAAGGAATTCACAGCCTAAAAACCTACAAATACCGAGGAGCCATACTAAAAATAGACTCGTTAAAGGATTTTGATAGAGTAAATTGGTCCTACATCATACTTCTCCTCACACACTTGGGATTTGAAGGTCCATTTATCAAATGGATCATGGCCTGCTTAAACACAATCTCCTTTACTTTATTGATAAACAAGGAAACCTCTCCTTTCTTTCACTCTGAATGTGGTATGAGGAAAGGTTGTCCACTCTCACCACTCCTCTTTCATTTGGTGGCTAAGTGCCTCAACCGATCATTAATCCACGAGGTTTGTTCCAGGAATATCCTTGGTATTCGATCACCCCAGGCCACAAAATCACCCACCTTCTATTTGTGGATGATATTCTAGTTTTCTGCAGCGGTCGACGCCAAGATGATGATAAACAGGACAAGATTTTAAATATGTTCCATCTCGCCACATGTATGATCATAAATGTTTAGAAATCAACAAATTATTTTTATCGGATGGAGGAGGAAGCAAAAGATTTTTTTAAAGTTGTTTTTCCCTACAAGACTCAGAACTTTTAGGAAGGAATAAAATACCTTGGTTTTCATTTAAAACCAAATGATTATCGGAAGTCAGATCTGCATTGGCTACTAGAAAAACTAGAAAACAGACTAAAAGGATGGAGTTACAGGTGGCTTTCATGAGTAGGAAGGACAAAATTGGTATTGCCAGCCGTTCTAGTCTACTGGAGATGTCTCTTTCCTGGATCCCCAAAGGCATTCTAGAAAAATCCAGAAGAATCTGTTTTCGCTTTATCTGGTCTGGTAGAGAGGAAAATTTTACCACACCATGGGCCAAATGAGATCAACTAGCTTGCCCAAAAGCCTTGGGTGGATGGGGCCTATTTTTTTTTTCCTCTTTTCAAAATCCTTGGCAGCCTAATCTGGTTGGCGATTACTCATCACATATATTCTATGGAAAACTATTATGATACAAAAGTACATTAGACCGGATTCACTTGAATACTGGATTCGAAAACCAGAAAAACATCTCACAAACTGCTCCATTATCTGGAAGGGCATCCTAAATTCTTTTCAGGTAATAAATGATGGACTAGCTTGGAGAGTGGGCAATGGATATGGAATATGAATAAGAATTGACCCCTGGGCAGGTAGTGCGGTTAATTATTCACCGAGTCCTGAGCTGATTGACAAACTACACCAACAAGGTCTTTTCTACCTCTCACAGGTAACAGACCCCCTCACCACTACCATCTGGCAACAAGGATGAAAAAAAGAAGAAACCTTTGGGAAAACATGCTCCACACTCAAAACTCTGGAACAATTATATTTTTTCTCTCCAATCAAGTCACATTCGCATCACAGAAGAAGAATATGAACTTGTATGGAAAAAAGCTCCTCACATGGTCTACACTTGAAAATTGGGATACATCTCAATAAATATTTAACTACTACCAAGAGATCCATTATGGTGGTGGCAAGGGCTTTGGAAAGTAAAGTGCCCACAAAAAGAAAAAAATTTCATGTGGTGTGTACTCAATAAAAAATTCCTCACTTGGGACAACATGTGGAAACGAAGCATTGAAGGACCTGGATGGTGCACCCTTTGCAAAGGAGAAAATGAAAATAGCAGACACCTTTTCATCCTCTACTACTTCACCAAACATGTCTGACAAGACATAACATTACATCTAAATCAAAGACTCACTTGGGAAGGACCATCCGTTGAAACAACTTGGCAACATTGGACACAACATAATCCTTACAGAAAAATCAAAGGTTTTCCTTTTATTATGTGTTGGGGGATATGTCTAGCACACAACAAGGAAATATTTCAAGACAAACCTTCCCTTCCTAAACTCATTGCTGCTCAAGGATTATCAATCCTCTCACATTTTCCTTAGGAAAAATATTCCCCTCCTATTTGCTCCGTAATCCCCCCTCCCATTGACCATTCTAAGCCTTGGTATTTTTTTGACGGTGCCTCAAAAAATCAAATCTGTGGAGGAGGTGCAACCCTTTACCTATCCAACATACACTTCCTCAAAATCAAAATGGGACTAGGACCAGGAATAAACATTTTTTCTCAACTCTTGGCCTTAAAGCTACTACTTCAATTTGCAGGGGAAAAGGGGGTCCAAAATCTACAATTTTGTGGAGATTCAAAAAATGTTATCGATTGGACTCATAAACAACAATCTTGCCATAACATCTATTTGCAGTCAATATTAGAGGAAATCTTCAGATTATTAGACACTCTTAACAATTACTCACTTAAAGATGTTTACAGGGAACGAAATCAATTAGTTGATTCTCTTTCAAAAGCTCCACTACAACTTCCTCATGGGTCCTGACACTTTTCAAAAACAAAGGATGAAGACACATATGAGTTTTTCCATTGCCCCTTCATAGAGGCCATGGGATAAAACTTCTTCTAGCAAAATTTCGAACCTACTCAAATTTTGGAAAAGCAACAATCCTTTTCAAAGGATGAACGACTCTCTACTTTCTTTGGCACAGTACGACATCACTCACATGCTCAACCTGCACATGACTCCTGCAAAAATATTTGACTCATATATTTTGTACTTTATATTGCATTGTATTTTTCCTAATGATGACAGAAGGACAACTCATCTATTTGAATCAGATGGAAAGTGATCAACACCTACATAATGTAATATTGTCTCATCAGATGAATAAAATTACGTTTTTTTTCCAAGAAAAAAAAAATATAGGTACAATGTCAAACAATGGGGGTGACAAATAGAGCCATTTTTAGGGTTTAAAGAGAACTGTCGTGGGTATGAGGGTAGGGGAGAGAAAGGGTTTCAAGACATAGCATTGGGAAATATGGAGGTGAAGATGAGTAAGGTTGAGATTTAGGGCAAAGGAAAACTGAGACAAGTGTATTTACCCTAACCTAACCTTAATTTTTTTTTTGAAACCATAGAATGCAAAGATGGTAATCAAGGAGAAAATGCCAACCTGGAATACGATGTGCCATGTGTACATGATAAGGTTAGTGGATGGTAATGTTCTTCCTTAAAGCACTATATTTACTTGCACAAAAAAGTCTCTTTTCCTTCTCAAGGCAATGAGTGATACGATGCAAGGTGAAAAATGAAGGTCACAAAACTCACTTTATAAGCTAATGGGCACATTGTTCAAGTTATGGGTCAAGATTAGTTGTGAAGCGTCAATGAAAGGTTTAGTTCTGTTGGAGGAGATGGGGGGAAGTATTTCAGTTGCACTAGAGGAATTTGTGTTAACTCCTCCGATGCATCGGAGATGATAAAACTAACTCATGCTATGGTTGGACCTACATATTGAAGGGTTTTTCAAGAATTTCATTGGTCAAAGGCTCAGTGCTTCGAAGAAGTTTGGGGAAATATGGAGGTGAAGATGAGTAAGGTTGAGAGCTAGGGCAAAGGAAAATTGAGACAAGTGTATTTACCCTAACCTAACCTTAATTTTCTTTTGAAACCATAGAATGAGAAGAGGGTAATCAAGGAGAAAATGCCAACCTGGAATACGATGGGCCATGTGTATAGGATAAGGTTAGTGGATGGTATTGTTCTTCCTGAAAGCACTATATTTACTTGCACAAAAAGTATCTTTTCCTTCTCAAGGCAATGAGTGATACAATGCAAGGTGAAAAAGGAAGGTTACAAAACTCACTTTATAAGCTAATGGGCACATTGTTCAAGTTATGGGACAAGATTAGTTGTGAAGCGTCAGTGAAAGGTTTAGTTTTATTGGAGGAGATGGGGGGAAGTATTTCAGTTGCACTAGAGGAGTTTGTGTTAACTCCTCCGACGCATCGGAAATGATAAAACTAACTCATGCTATTGTTGGACCTACATATTGGAGGGTGTTTTCAAGAATTTCATTGGTTAAAGGCTCAGTTCTTCGGAGAAGGTTGGGGGAAATCTTCCGGTTCAAGCAAAAAAGTTCAAGTGAACTCTTTTGGTTTCATTGGAGGAATTACTATCAGCTTGATTGGTGATAAATTATGCGTATCGACAGACTTCAAAGGAATCTCTCCGATGTATCAGAGGACTTTAGTGGAACTCCTCTAGTATGTATCGGAGGAGTTAAGGGGAACTTCTCTGATAGCCAAAAAATGATTCTTGAAAATTGTCTAAGTGTCAAAACCAAATTAAACCAAATCAAGATTGAAAAATAAAGCAACTTGATTAGAGAGGGATGAGAAGATTTTAACAAAGATAAAAAAACCAGAGAAACTCTTCAAGGAGAAAAGGAGGGGTCCCATTTTCTAGGAAAAAAAATAGTTTTTTAGGCAAGGATACAAGAAAAAGGGAAGGTGTTGTTGCCTAGCATAACAAATTCGACACAGTGGGTGAAGCCATGAATCTCTACATAGATGTATCTAAGCATAAGACTTTTGAGAATGGAAACAATGGTAGTGCATGACCCAAGAGAGAAAGAGTTGGTCCCATTATATTCAAAAACACAAATTTCGATGAGAACTTGAAGAGGGTAATCACAGAGAAAATGCCAACCTGGAATACAATGCGCCATGTGTACATGATAAGGTTAGTGGATGGTAATCTTCTTCCTGAAAGCACTATCTTTACTCACATAAAAAATTCTCTTTTCCTTCTCAAGGAAATGAGTGATATGATGCAAATTGAAAAAGGAAGGTCGTGAAACTCACTTTATAAGCTTATGAGCGCATTGTTCAAGTTATGGGACAAGATTAGTTGTGAAGTCTCAGTGAAAGGTTTAGTTCCATTGGAGGATATGGGGGGAAGTATTTCAGTTGCACCATGGTAGTTTGTGTTAACTCCTTCGATGCATCGGAGATGATAAAACTAACTTAGGCGATGGCTGGACCTACATACCAGAGGGTTTTTCAAGAAGTTCATTGGTCAAAGGCTCAATGCTTTAGAGAAGGTTGGGGGTACTCTTCTAGTTCAACCAACAAAGTTTGAGCGAACTCTTCCGGTTGCATTGTAGGAGTTACTATCAACTCTATCGGTGATAAATTATGCATATCGATAGACTTCAAAGGAATCTCTCTGATGTATAAGAGGACTTTAGTGGAACTCCTCCGATATGTATCGAAGGAGTTAATGGGCTTCTCTGATAGCCAAAAAATGATTCTTGAAAATTGTCTAAGTGTCAAAACAAGATTAAACCAAATCAAGCTTGAAAAATAAAGCAACTTGACCAGAGAGGGATGAGAATATTTTAACAAAGATCAAAAAGTCATGGAAAATCTTCAAGGAGAAAAGGAAGGGTCCCATTTTCTAGGAAAAAAAATAGCTTTTTAGGCAAGGATATAAGAAAAAGGGAAGGTGTTGATGCCTAGTATAACAAATGGCAACACACTGGGAGAAGCCATGAATCTTTGTAAAGATGTATCTAAACATAAGACTTTTGAGAATGGAAACACTGGTAGTGAATGACCCAAGAGAGAAAGAGTAGGTCCCATCGTATTCAAAAACACAAATTTCGATGAGACAAGTTTGTATGATGCAAGGGAGAGATCAGAGCCATGCCCAAAGCAAATTGATTACCATAATATAACCCTTTTAACCATATTTTCTTCGAGAAGGCACGATAAGTACAAAAGGGAAATGATACATTAGGAATGATGAAAATACAAGCTGACTACATATTTATTTGGTGTTTCTCCATTGCGAGCAAGCATCTATAGCTTCGACGGAGTCACCCCGGTGTCACAAGGATTCCTCTGCTGCCATCAAGTGTCCATAGCCCCAACGTAGATAATTGCATGTCCCACTTGAGCTAGAATGCCTTCCCCCAAGACTTTACCTTTATAATATGATTCTCTTAAGTTCAGAGAGAGGTGGATGGGGGGATCGTAATTTTCCTTTAAAGTCATGTGGGATGATACTTGTGAAAGTGAGATCTGCCAACTTGATTATAGATGAGATAATTCCCTGGGAAACATGCCCTGAGTACTAAAAGTGCCTTTCCAAAGCAGTTTCCATTTAGTTTTAGACAAACCCAAAATATTCTCTTGGACATGACCATTATATCACTCTTCCTACATTTTAAGAGTACAATGCTCGTCTGGTATTGACCTATGTTCTGCTACTGGTTTTGACTTGAAATAATGCACAACAATGTTACATAGATAGATATGAAGTTATGTCTAGAAGCCAAAACACAAATTTACAAGCACTTGATACCAATGTATTATACCTGAAAAGTTATTCAAATCCAAGATACCAAATTTTCTGAGAAGTCCAAGGTAAGAAATTTTAAGAGAGAAAAGAGAACTAACTGGAATAAAAAACAAACAAAAATTAAAAGCATAAAATAAATAAAGAAATGCGCAGAAGGTAAGGTAAAACTGAGTAGGAAATCAAAGATGAAAAAATAAAACTCTTTTATTTATGTTCAAGGGTGAAAGTTGCCTCAAAGGCTAGCTGATGTAATGTTTCAAATTTGGCCATTGACAAGGAGGAAGTCTACATCCCCTTAAAGATTTTGTAACCGGTAGGTTACTAGGCCGATATTTGTTTTTTATTACGAAAGGACTCAACCACAATTGTTGAAACTTTGAATGTTTTCCTTTGTCTTCATGTGACTTGTCCCACTTGAGGACCGGGTCACCAACCTAAAAGCCTTTATCGTCAGCATAATTTTTATCAAACCAACATTTAATATTAAGTTGGCGAGTTTCAACTTTGGTTTTAGGTTTGGCGTGATTTTCTTCTAGATTTAACAAGGTGTTGTTGTGTCTTTGGATGACAGGGCACTCAAGGTAAAAGTCAATTTTGATATCCCCTTATTTGAAGGCTAGATAGATGCAGATGCTCTAGAAATATGGTTGAATCTGCTAGAAGGTTATTACTCCATCCAAAAATTTTCCGATAGTGAAAAGATCACCTTTGCTCTCCTTAAATCCCTTCCCCATGTCAAAGCTTGGTGGGAAGGTTACTGGGAGAGGTACATCGTGGATGAATCTACACCATTCAAGAGAGAACCCACTTGGGGACAACACCTTTTTTGTGTAGGAATGGGAGGAATTATCATTCTGAGAGCAGTGTTGGTTTTAAAGGGTAGAGAAGTGTTGGGGACAACACCTTTTTTGTGTAAGTTATAATCTCAAGGGAAAACTTTGGATTCCTCAAAATTTTGGGCTAGGGTAACCTTGCCAACTCATTTAGCGAACATGCCTATAGAGGGAAGTAAAGTCGAAGTATATTGTTTGAAAACCAAAGGTTCAAAAGGAGTAGTTTCAATAGTGAATTTGTTGAGGACTTTAGTGAAACATTGGTCAATGTCCTTTACTTTCTCTCTTTTCCATCTTTAAGGCCACTAGTTCTTTGAATAGGGTTGTAAGATATTTCTCTTCCCTAAATTTTCCAATGAAGGATTTTTTGAAGTCATTCCAACAGGTTATGAAGATAGCTGGTAGGTTGAAATACCTTGTGGAAGCCTTATTTTCAAAGGTATATGGAAAGAGCCTGCATGCCACATCTTCATAGCGAACGTCAAGTAGATGGGTGGCTAGAAAGAACTTATTTACATAATATTCTAGTGAGCTAGATTTGTCTAGGTCAAAATTTGGGAGAAGTCTCTCTGGACATTTGGGTAAGTCATGCAAAGGTTCAACCAAGTTGAAAGTAGCTTAGGACATCCAGGGTGGGGGTAACTTTCATCTATTTCAATTTTCACCCATGATTTCATTAGAATTATATTATGAGTGTTCACCGTCAATATTATTTTCCGAATCAGGAGGAGTAGGGATAGGAGATGTGGGAGGGATATGGTTGAAGGGTACATGTATGTCCTGTAGAGCAGTTTTAATCAAATCTTCCATTGGGTCAACAAGAAATTTGTTTCTATTCTCAGGTCATCTTACGTGGGTGGCTCTCCTCCTGGGGAGTGTTGAAGTTGTAGGTAATTGGCCAAGTAACTTGGCGTATGAGTGTGTAATGCGATGATTTTTTGCACTCCTTTTTAGGGATGGGATACAAAGATTTTGGATGATTTTCAAGACTTCCAGTAGCACTTTCAAATGCGAGGTTTCTATCTTCAAATGTAATGTCATGTTTAGAAGTGATAGGAGGAAAACGTTATTCGAAGAGAATATTATCAGAGGATTGGATGTGTGTATGTAGTTGATTTGTGTTAGCCATGGAAAATCAGACCCTCCTTCTAGCATCAATTATGTTGATGGGGAATAATTTCCCTCCAACAACAAGGGGTACTCTCCAGTACATGGTCCCAATTAGACTATGCACCATTTGGTTTAGGAGACCCATCCGAATTTTGGTTTGGCTTCCATTATTGGTATGAGGGGTGATTTGGATGTTTTTTGAATGCAAATGAAATCTAACTAATTACAAAAATAAATCTAATCTATCCTATCCTATCTAGGAGAAATTTATAGTAACCAAATGAGTAGTTGAAAACAAAAATAATCACTGCAAATAACTTCACTCAGATAGCTATTACAAAGTAACAAAGTTAGACAACACAAGCATGCAAATGCATAACTAGATTAGTCTAAATCATGTTATCACAGACATACGCAACTCATATGCTCAGGATAAAACATAAGAAAGAATATCAAAGCTGTGAGAATGATATCAATTTGGTTGAGAAAAGTCTATAGGAAATAATATATTCTTACAATACATGTAAACAGTAAATAATCTACTGAAAGTAGTTCATTACAAGAAACAATTTACAAATAGTTCTTATCTCTATAAAAAATGGCCCTAAGGGCTTCTCATTTTAGTTAACACATCATTTTCTCCAAAAATAGTTTCATGAGTATACAATGCTTGAAGAGCCTCTTCAAAATTGGCCCCTTCCTTTACTTATAAGAATTTTAATAACCGTTGAAACCGTCTTCCTAAATTCCACAAGAAGCAGTTACAAAAACCTTTCAATTTCTCCCCTCAACAACTATTGACACGTGTAAGAATGAGGATGAAACTGAGGACAGTTGAAAAAAAGAGAGAATATAATTGATAGAAAATTCAAACTTTCTATTTTGTCATATTCATGTGCCTTTATCTTTGACGTAGGTTGTTCAAACTTCATACTGGTCATTGAGTGATACGATCCTGCGGTATAGAAGTTCTTCGAGGGAGGCTTCATGTGAGGCTATGTTATCGGTAAGAGTCATCACATCCTTTGCTAGGGTGGCCATGAATGCTTGGATCATAGCATGAACTTTGGTCAGATGGACAAGGTGTTTCTCCATTAACTCAATTGTCACCTTCATAGTTGTTTCAATTATTTTTCGTCTCTGACTCGTGTTTTTCTAGATTTTTCGAGGATCTACTCCATCGAGATGGTTTTCCCAAGCACTTCAATGGGAGGAAGGAAAAAATTATGTGTCAAAACTTGTACGACTTTGTGGATATGGGCACACATCATGAGTGAGCTTGTAGTTTCTTCTTTTGCTCTCTTCCCCGCTTGCTAGAATCAATCAAGGGAAGTGTAATCCATTCTCCTTTCTACTTCTGAGAGGCGAGGGAGTTCTACTAGAGAAAATGGATTTTCGTAGACCCATCATTTCATTTCATTCAAGACCTCTCAGATGGTGATGAATTGGAAGTTTTTGGTTTGCACACGGTTATGCTAGTCCATTATACCGGCTGGAAGCTTCTAGAAAAAGTGCAGATGAACATACATATTTGTAATAGATTCTTCAAGATTTGTTCTAACCATTTCAGTACATGATTTAAATTATTTTACACTGTCCTTGTATTTCCTTACTTGATTGATTTGTTCTTCCAACTCTTTGATCCTGACATCTTTTTCTTGGTTTTGGCAGAACAAGTTCTTGAGGTTCTACTCTGTTGCCGTGGTGAAGGCAGAGCCAACAAATGTTATGGAGAGTGGATATTGACTGGCATCTTCTGTCATAATAGTATGTTTGAGTACTTGTAATGGATTTCCCCTTGAGACTGACACCTTCCTGACTTGTTGCACAATATTTTCAGTTGTTTTGTCATATTTGAACTTTTTAAAATTTTCCACTTTTTTGGGCTTGTATGGTGTGTGAAACCCCAACTCCATTCCTCCAAATTGAGTATGGTTGCTAAGAAATTCTGTTGATTTTTTTGGAATGTTCATATCCATAACTGAGGCATTGTTATTAATATCCTTTTCATCTCTTTTTCGTTATTATTCCTTGACTGACTTAGCTGCAACCTCATATGATTTTGTTTTTCCTACTTCTTTCGCCTATGCTACTACCTTTTTAGCCCTTGCCTTTGCTTCTCTTTAATATTATGTCACTTTCTCTGAAAACACATTTTCTTCTGCTTTTGTTTTTGTTGTCATTGCATTTTCTTTAGCTTCTTCCTTTGGCTTGGGTTCTTTGATCTTTTTCTTCTTTTCAGCAACGTCTTCCTTCTTCTTTTAGATCTTCTCTTTTTTCATTCCTTTCTTGTCAGCTAATGGTTCTTCCTCCTTGGCTGATTCAGAATGTCGAGATGTAGTTGTGGCCGATGCTTTTACTGCTGCCTCTTCTTCGTCTCTTTTTCAGGCTTATTCTGGGGATTTCTCCTCATCAGTGATCCTTCCGATAGGTCTAACCTATCACTTGGTAATGATTTCATCATAAGTCTTGGCTTCATGGTAAAATTTCTCCTCCTCCAAAGTATTCAAAGTATATTCTCAAGTGTGTTTGATTTGGATGCAATAATTCTTGACCACCTTCTTGGGATCGTGCCTCCAGAACCTTTCTTTTCCGAAGCAGAAGGATATCAGTGTGTCCACCCCTGATTGGGCTCGCTTAATTCTTTCGAATGAATATGAGCTGACCCACAACGACAATGGGGGCCATGTAGCCTTGTTGTATTGATAAAAGGTTGTCCTGAATCCATGGATATAGTATGATATGTGACTTATTGGAGCACTAATATCTCAGGAACAAATCTTGAGAGAAAATGGGGAGATTTTGTAGCCCCGCATATTCTTATATAGGTTCCATGCTCCATGAGATACTGGCCTCTAATCTTCCAGATTATGGCCAATGCTTTATTTGTCATACAAGGAGTTGGGGCACATATCTTATGGTATTTCGTTCTATATTTGTGCTCCCAAAGCACCCTTCAGTAGATATGTATAGACGGGTCTGTTGGTTGCCAAGCCCAATCCATCTTATGATATTGATTTGGCATGCACATAATATCCAATAGATATGACGACATGTGAAAAATTGGAAATTTTCCAGGTTCAATCTCTTTGACAACTGTGATGGACTTTGTTAAGTAGTAGTAAATCAACCTTCATTGACATACTAGTAAATCATGGGCATTAGGGATAAGGATATTTTAGAAGCATATTTCTCCCCATATAGCCTACAAAGCATCTCCATGATGTATTGATATGGGGTTCTAAGCACAGTGGTTGGATACTTTCCAGATGGTTCGATATTAAAATATTTATCTCGCTTTTACCATATTTTGAATAGGTCCTTAGCCTTGTGTGGGAACTTGTTGATGAGTTCCTCATTTAGTGACCGATTTACCTTCTCCAAATGGTAGTATTTAGCGATATAAAATCTTTGGAAGGATGCTATTTGTTTCCCCTTAGCATTGATTATGAATCAATTGCATAGGTCCATGTGCTTTAGGATCCATGGTATCGTTTCTACACATGAGAAAACTACTACTTGATCCTCTACCTTATGCATTCCTTAACTCCATATATTTTTGAATATTTTGAGTTCATCCTGGTCTTTATCTTCCACTAAGAATGTTTGCCTCTTGAATATCTAAAAGAATTCACCCCATTTGAGTGAATCTCCCCCTTTCTCTATGAGTCCATTAGTATCATTATATAATGCCCTTGGGGAAGCAGGTTCGCCCTCTTGTCGGCTTCCACTTACATAAGATTTTGTTGTGGATACTTTGTTGGTTGTCTTCTTTCACAATGACATATATGAATCTATGACATACAATCATAACTAATGCACAAACCAGTGATAAGAAAATAAATTTGAATCATCAGTTCTTGTAAACATATTAAACTTGAGCATTTGAGCAACAAAAGGATGTTAGAGATAAATCCATTAATTTAAAATTAAGTTTGGTACTTGAGGAATCACTCCAGTCAATTTGAGGGAGAAATCCATCTTTTGAAGAAGATAAGATGATCTAGAACATGGTGAAAGTTTGAGGAAGACTATCTTAGCTTGGGAATAAATCTAGGTGGATCGACGAAGTTGATGTTAACTCGACTGATACAAAAAAGTGGAGCTAGCACTGAAGAGGGATAGTACTTTGGTTATTCATTGGAGGATTTATGAATAAGTTAGCTGATGGTAATGTGATATCGAAGAAATTATTGGGAACTCTTCTAATTACATCGACTAAGTTGTTTCCAAGGCCACCGATAAATCGTAGGTGTTTTTGTTAAGCATGCCGACAAACAAGACTTCATATCAACACAGTTCATGCTAACCTCATCGAAATGTAGAGTTATGTATGGAGGAAGTATCAAGAAGTTTTTTGGTGGTCATAATAGTTCTCCAGCTACATTGGAGGAGTTGTTGTCAATAATGCCAATCAACTGGAAGTGTTTTTGTTAAGTGCCTTGACATGGTACTAGAGGGGTTCTTGTAAACTCTTTCGATGAACTATCAAAATTTCTTATATTAATATTTGTCGATGAATCAAGGATAAATACCATTAGAGTTTGTAATAACTCCTTCGACATGTTTGGAAACAAACACAATAACTTCACCGATTATGCAATGAATATTAAGATGGAGACCTTGCCAACTATGTGATTTTTTCAAGATTTTAACTAAGTGTAAGATACCAAGGTGATTATGGATAATGGTTTGGATATGGATTCAATTGGGAAAGGGCCTAGGTTAGAGCTTGATGGTGATCGATGCAAGGCTAGGAATCTCACTACACTCATGGCTGTGATTTATGCTAACTCAGATGAGCACTACTCAAGGTGCGGGAAGGAAGAGTTATTGGCAGGTGGTATTGAGGTATATATATATATATATATATATATATATATATATACAATGCTAAACAATGGGGTTAACAAACATATCCATATTTATGGTTTAAATAGAAGTGTTGTGGGTACAAGGGTAGGGGGATAGAAATGGTTTCGAGACATTAGTGGATGATGATGTTCTTCCTAAAAGTATGATCTTTACTCGCATGGAAAAATATCTTTTTCTTTCTCAAGGCGATGAGCGATATGATGCAAGGTGAAAAAGGAGGGTCACATAAATCACTTTGTAAGCTTATGGGCACATGGTTTGAGGTATGGGACAATATCAGTGGATACGCTCCAGTGAAATGTTTAGTTCCATTGGAGGAGACGAGGGAAATTCTTCCGGTTGCACCATAGGAGTTTGTGTTAAATCCTCCAACGCACCGAAGATGATAAAATTAAATCAGGTGATGGACAAACCTACATAGCGGAGGGGATTTCAATAAGTTCATTGGTCAAAGGCTCAACACATCAGATAAGGTTGGGGGAACTCCTCCATTTCAACTGGAAGAGTTCAGGGGAACTCTTGTTATTGCATAAGAGGAGTTACTATTAACTTGGATGGTGATAAATTATGCATATTGATAGACTTTATAGGAATCTCTCTGATGTATCAGGGGACTTTAGTGGAACTCCTCTGGTATGTGTTGGAGGAGTTAAGGGGAACTTCTTTGATGGCCAAAAAATGATTCTTGAAAATTGTCTAAGTGTCAAAACCAAATTAAACTAAACCAAGCTTGAGAAATAAAGAAACTTGATCAGAGAGGGATGAGAAGATTTTAGCAAAGGTAAAAAAGTTAGGGTATCTCTTCAAGGAGAAAAGAAGGGTTTCCATTTTCTAGGTAAAGTAAATGGCTTTTCAGGCAAGGATACAAGAAAAAGGGAAGGTATTGATGTCTATCACAACAAATTAATAATACTAAGCATTGAAGCACAAGGTGAAGTTGCGAGTAGCCTTAGTAAAATGAGGTCTGGATTTTTTAGGGTTTTTTATAATAAGTGATGGAAGGATATTAAGATCAATGCCAAATCCATCTAGGGAAATGGAGTCAAGGTGAATGAAATGGTAAATGAAGTCAAGAAGAATACGTCATAAGAGTTGGCTTATTTCTTAAAGGATTAGGGCTTGAGACTAGCACCATAGGGTTGAAGTAATCCTTCATAAAATCAAGATCAACAATGAGTTCAAGGTCTACAAGAATGGTTTCCTCACGGGAATAACCTTCACCATTCAAAATCAACTATGACTTGATGAAAAATACTTAATACTTCAGCCAATGAACCACAAGGAAAAACATAGCATGTGATCAAATACTCACCAAACCAACAAGGAAGAATGAGGACAAACCCTAAACTTATTCGTCCAAGTAGTTAGTAACTCCTTACTGGATTGATCTTGAAGGCTAGTAGAAGAATTAAAAATTACACCATTAATATTCAAGCACCAAAATGAAACTAAGTAGGAAAAGCTTCAATATTGACAACATTAATCCATAAAGAAAGAACCCTTAACACCATAAATGCTCCCATAAAGATGTACTGATTAGGATCCAAAAGAGAGAGCTTTAAATTATCCAACCACGAGTAAAAATAAGGAATGGATCCTCTATTTATAGAGTGAGGCCTAACTTCCTGTTACAACAAAATATCAATTTCTCATGTTATTCCTTAAATCAAGTCTAGTAAAATCAAAATTACAACTAAGCAACCTAAAACAAACATGAAATAAAAAGTGGTCAAGCCACATGTACAATGAAAAAAATGAAGTAAACCCCCAAGAGAGGGACATCTCCTCCAAGAAAGGTAAATATTGTCCCAAGCTACCATGCTAGCTTTCCAAACACTCCCTTAACATGTGCAAATTCTCAATGTCCTCTTCAAAGGCGTAAATCGATCCTCCAAATAGTGACGTAAACCCTCCAAAGGGGTATAATGCTCTATAATATGAAAAATAATGTCTCAAATAAATTCCCACAACTGTATCACAGGTCAAGGGGCCTCCATGAAGCATGACAATGACTATAGGCCATGACAATGACAATGACAATGAAGGGACATCACAAAATAGGCCACTAAACCCTCAACAAGCAAAGTGACGTCAAAATAAGCTCAACTAATTAGCCTTCAACTTGTACCCTTTAAGTTATGTCCACATCATAAAAAATGTTTTAAGTAAATTCCATATCAACAACGATTACTTAATTGACCCCTCAAAGTTTTCATGTCCTACAGTTATACCCCGCTGTTGCCATAAGTATTCTAAGTGCAAATAGACCCTCAAATAGATACAAATCAACTTCAAAGTGACCAAAATAAGGAGAGCACCGAAGAAGGCCCCACATGACATGCATTGAGGGGGTCCATATGGATATGAATAGCCCCAAAATTCCTTGACGACCGTGATTTGTGCCTTGGAACACCTGTGATGCCTCAGAAAACATGAACTTGTCCCAAAAATTAAAATGAAACTAGTTGCTCATCAAACTGTCCTACTCATCAAAATGCATTTGAGTACCCCTAATAAGAAGAGGGGTAATAGGGTTTGTGAAAACTACCCCTTATTATTATGTTATTCCTTCTAACTACTTAATGAGACTATTCCATATTATCACCACATTACATTAATTATACCCATTGAGTGCCTCCCTATGTACATTACATTCCATCCACCTTCACATTTTTTGTTCTCGAAACATGAGTGGAAACCATATAATATGATGTGCTCACCATTGTAGTCAACTAGTACTAGACATGAGCATCCATCCATCCTAGGGAAATGTGGATATGGGGTCCAACTATTCCTTGCCACCTTGATCTTTATTTTGGTTGCTTCTTTGGTTCCATGTTGTCGTTTTTCTACTATGATATCTCCATGTATTTATTTTAGTCCTCCATGTGCCTCTATATTGGGAATCCTTTTGGTTCCACGTTGATCCAAAGTAAGTTTTTTGATGTTCATAACCTCACCTTGATGAAATTGGTCTCTCAAGGTGGTGTTGGTGGTGATATGCAACAACCTTACCTATTAGGTCTTTGGTATTTGACTCTTCAACACGTGGTTCCTTTAAGGAATGCAACTTTGTATATTATTCTTCATATTTATGCCCTTCCTAGGGATTCTCTTCTTGTGTTTATGTAGGCCTTGCTTTTGATTCAACCTCATATTTATGTCAATAGGTATTGGAATTTGTTTCCTTGTAAGGACTTCTTCATGTGGCCCCTTGGGATCATCTTGTTTAGTAAGAGATATATTCTGCATTGTGATTTTCTTTTTCTTGTACCGAAGCTTTGTAAAATTATTTTACACATTAATATTAATTGTATCAATTAATTCCATCCAGAGATATCCAAGAATAATATCCAAATCATCCATATCTATAGCATGAGATTCAAAATGCAAAACATATTTATCCATATTAATTTTAAAATCTTTAAAAATTTAAACATTCTCACCCTCAACTAGTGTGCTTTGAATATGCTTTGTGGGGACTTGCAATCTTTTAGCCAAGCCAACATCGATGAAATAATGCTTGGAATTAGGGTTATATAATAATGGCCTTCTCTTGTTGAATACATCAATGAACTTGTAGTAGAAAGTTGTCACATTTAAATAGGCCCTTATGTCTCTCTTGATCCTTCCTCTTAGCATGAGACCAAAGGTATATCTAAAAATAATTTCTCAGATGCCTCATCTGAAAATTCCAACACATAACCTAGAAGTTCATCCCACCATATGGTAGCATCATCTTGTAATTATTTATATAGAGATATTCTCCATGTGATTGGAGTTTTTTCTTATAACCCTTGATGATTCTTCAATACTAGGACCATCATCTTTTCCTATAAAATACATCTTCCTTGCAATAAATCTAAAAGGGAAATAGGGTTTTGAAGAAATACCTTACTTTTCAATGAAGTTGCTTTGTGTGCCTAGGGTTTTGATGCTGTAAATTTGAAATGACCACAACTCTCTCAATATTGATCGAAATATCTATTATGACACTAATTATGAAATGCCACATGTATTTTGCATTTATTTGCACTAGATTAATGAAAATCTAGGCATTCCATCAAAATATATCAACTTTATAATTGATGTATCTCTTACCAAAAAAACCTTAAAATAACCGATTTTAAATCAATGAGAACTTCACTTCTCGAGCTTCAATTTGGATAAAATTTTGTTTTAACATGGGTATTTTTCAAGAGGAACTCAAATTTGTAGTTGTATTCTTCAAATTTTGCACAAAAATATTCAAAAATGGATTTGAATGATGTCATCCTAATTTTCCCCTTGAAAATTCTACAAAAAGAAGTTTTTTTCCCCAAGTTTTTTCCCAAGAAAGAGCTCTAATACCACTTGTAGTAAACCTTGATAGATAAAAGATAAAATATAAGCCATTAACTTTAGAATAACCCTTAAGTTTAAAAATACCATAATGCATTCACACCATAAAGAACACAACAATAGAAAGATAACTCTTAGGGTAGGGTAACACCATCAAATAATTATTATGAAAGGAATCACTCCACAAGCCCTGCTTTCTAGAATACAAGAAACAACATCCAACGACATATTTTAATACAATGATACTTTTGTGTATATATACTTTCTTAGGACTATAACTTGGGGTCTATGCCAACTATCCCTTATTATTATATTATTCCTTCTAACTATATATTTGGCCTATTCCATAATTATGGCCAATTTACATTAGTTATCCCCCTTGGGTACCTCCATAGGTATCCTATATTATCCTCCCTAAGTAAATTACCGTGCTTCAATTTCATCATTTCTTGTACAAGGTCATATAGTTATTTATCCTATGTAGGGTAGTTCAGTACTACTTCGTGAAACAACTTGAAATTGTAGCAAACAAGTCTTCTTACTTACATAAGGATTGCTCCCACGACATACCCACTTGCATCAATCTCAAAATCATATGGTTGCTACAAATTTTTCATTTCCAAGATTGATGCTTGATTATTTTTTCTCTTCATATAATCAAAATATCTACTTCCCTCTTTTTTGGGGAAAAAAGATCATAATTTTATAAAAAATAAACAAATTCACATTTAAAAGATGCAAATGGAATCAAAATTCCATACTTCATGAAGGACAAAACATTCTTCTTATACACTAATCCTTACCAAAAACATGAACCCTAAAACAACTCAAGTATTTTATCCCTAAAAAGGACCAAAAAAACCCTCTAAAATCTCTAACATTCTCAGTATAAAGACGAAAAAAATGATCCCCTTATAGATGTTGTGAAAATAAAATTTATAAATCAACATTCCTTAAAGACTATCGAGCAATACCCAAAATCAACATCTAATCAAAAGGAGTATGATAAAATTTAGTGACATGACCCTCAATATTTTCCTGGATGGTCCATTCACCTTGCATCAATTGCACACATGCCTTAGATAACCTGTCAACAACCTATTTCCTCTCCCTATATATATGTTGAAAGGAGATTTGTGTATAATCCTATGATAAATTTAAAAATTCTTCAAGCATTGGATGGAGGATAAAATTCCTCACACATATTGTTGTTTTACCCAATTAGTCACGAGAAGAGAGTCCCCGAAATTTTGCTGTTTCTTACCCCAAGGCCATCTTTTCAAAAAGTTTGGGATGACAAAAAGAAAGGAAAGATAGATCTGAGGATGAAAGGGTTCAAGCTACCTTTCTCGAGGAACAACTTACAATCATATAGGCAAGGTAAACAAGCACAAAATGAGCCCAATGTGACATATTCCTTGCGGAAAAGGCTAAGACAATAGCTTATTAAATGTTGGGGAGTAAGGGAGACCACATGTATACATATTGTCATCATAAGGGAGACATGACAAAGAATATGCATAACATTTAATAAGTTAATACAATGGAAGACATAGGTAGGAGCATGTGAAGGATTTATGCATCCTTGGACATTATACAAGTAGACTATCAATCCCACATGATTGAGTTGGAAGGTAAGATTGATAATCAACCCATAGCTATTTTGATTGATTATGGAGCTAGTCATAGATATATAGATCCTAATAAGGTTGATAGATTTAAATTGAAGATATGTAAGCATGAAAAGTCTTGGTTCGTTCATCTAGCCACTGAAACCAAGAGAATAACTAATGAGTTTGTCAAAGATTGTGTAGTGAACAAGAATTGAGCTAGGACTAAGTTAGATTTGAAAATCATACCACTTGGGTCATATGATTGTTTGATTGGTATGGATTGGTTGGATAAGCATCGTGCTATCCTAGACTGCTACAACAAGGATTTCACATGCCTTGATGAGGAATGGAATTCAAAGACAGTTCAAGGTATTCCAAGGCCTATATTTGTTAAAGAGATTTCAGCATTGCAATTGAAAAGAAGTTTTAGAAAAGGGTGCCAAATATATAAAACCCATATGGAGGATCCAACAAAGGACAATGAACCAAATCTTGAAGACTATTCAGTTTTGAAAGATTATGAGTATGTGTTTGGGAAATTGTGGGGATTTCCACAAAAGAGACACATTGAATTCTCTATTGATTTCATGTCTAGAGATACCCCAATATCCAAGAATCCCTATAGAATGAAAACACCAGAGTTGAAAGAGTTGTAGATGTAGCTAGAAGAGTTGTTGAAGAAGGGGTACATATGCCCAAGTGTTTCACCTTGGGGTGCCCTGGTTCTTTTTGTGAAAAAAAATGATGGAACTCTAAGGTTATGTATTGAATTCAGATAACTAAATAAGGTTATAGTAAAGAACAAGTATCCTTTGCCAAGGATTGATGATCTTTTTGATCAATTGAAAGGAGAAAATATATTTTCCAAGATTGACTTGAGATAAAGTTATCATCAAGTGAGAATGAAAGAAGAAGATACTAGTAAGACATCCTTTCCGACAAGGTATAGTCAATATGAGTTTGTGTTGGTGCCATTTGGGATGAAAAATGCACCAACTGCTTTTATGTGTTTGATGAATGGAGTGTTTAGAGATTACCTAGACACATTTCTCAATCTTCTTAGATGATATTCTTTTCTACTCCAAGATAGAGGAGGAGAATGAGAAACATTTGAGGATGGTGCTATAGGTGTTGAGAGAGCACTAATTGTATGACAAGTTGAGCAAGTGCACTATTTATCAGAAGTAGATCTACTATTTGGGCCAGATTGTCTTAGACGATGGCATAAAAATGGATCTAAAAAAGATTGAAGAAATCAAAAGTTGGCCAACACCAATGAATATTTGAGAGGTTGAATCATCTATGCGTATAGTTGGTTACTATAGGATATTCATTGTAGGTTTCATCAAATTTTCACACCTAATCACTTCCTTGCAAAATAAAGGAATTAAATTTGAATGGACCGCCAAGTGGGAAGAGAGTTTATAGCACTTCAAAGATTTATTAACTAGTGCAACTATCTTAAAGATTGCATATCCAAATGAGGATTTTTTTTGTGCATAGATGCAGGTAAAGAAGGGCTTGGTGGATTCCTTACCCAAAATGGGCATGCAATTTTCTATGAGTCAATAAAGTTGAAGGGAAATGAGAGGAACTATGCTGCACATGACTTGGAGTTGGCAACATTGTTCATGTGTTGAAAATGTGGAGGTATTATCTCATGAGAAGAAAATTTCAGCCGAGGATAAAACATAGTGACCTGAAATGTTTGTTTGGACAACTGACACTAAATGATAAACAAATCAAATGGCTAGAATTCCTCAAAAAATATGACTCTGACATCAATCACATTAAGAGGAAAGAGAATAAAGTGGTTGATGCACTCAGCATGAGGGTGCATTAGATGCATACTACAACCATAAGCATGTATAGAACAAATTTAAAAGAAAAAGTTTTAGAAACTATAACAACAAACTAACATTATGTGCAAGTTAAAGAAAGCTTACAACAAGATAATGTACAACAAAATTTTTAAGATTATAGGCTAAAAGAGGATGGACTCCTCTTGTACAAGAACAAATTTTATGTTCCTAATTCTCAAGAGTTGAGAAATTTAGTTTTAAAAGAGATGCATAATGTACCATATTCTAGAAATCCAGGGTATCAGAAAACAATTGTGGCTCTAAGAGGCCAATACTTTTGGCCCGTTATGAAGAAAGATGTAGCCAATTTTATTGCTAGATGCATGGAATGCTAGAAGGTAAAGGTTGAGCACACACCCAAAACGATTGCTACAACCATTGCCTATTCTTGAATGGAAATGGGAGATTGTTACCATATATTTCGTTACCAAGTTTCCTAGAATAGTAAGGCAACATGATTCCATCATGGTGATGGTGGACAAGCTTACAACGACTACACATTTTGTACCAATCAAGATGACACATAAGGAAACCAACATTGCATACATTTGTTTGAAGGAAATTACTAGGTTGCTTGGTGCACCTAAGGCAATAGTATCTAACATAGATTCCAAGTTCACTTCCAATTTTTGGAATGGATTGTTCACAGGATTTGGGACAAATATGAATTTTAACAAAGTGTATCATCCATAATCGGATGACCAGACATAAAGGATCAACAAAATAATTGAAGATATGCTAAGAATGAATGTAATGGATCAAACTTCCAAGTGGGAAGACTATCCTCATTTGGTTGATTTTTCTCATAACAATGGGTATCAATAATCATTAAAGATGAGCCCATTTGAAGCCTTGTATGGCAGAAAAGGGAACATGCTAGTAAGATGGGACAATCGAACAGGCAAATCCATTATTGGGACGAAATTGCTAAGAGAAATGGAAGTGTAGATGGTAAGGCTAAAACACAATTTAAAGATTGCATAGGATAGGTAAAAACAATATGCATACAAGGGTAGAGCACATAGATAATTCAAAGTGGGAGAGCACGTGTTTCTAAAAGTAAAGGCAAAAAGGAGATTGCTAAAATTGGGAATTATCCCAAAGTTGGTAGTGAGATTTTATGGGACATTTGAAGTTCTAGAGAGGATAGGCCCAGTTGCATACATGCTTGCATTTCCTGCGACCATGAGATTTCATACTCTATTTCATTTGTATTTATTGAAGAAGTATGTGCATGATGCTAACCACATGATTGATGGGATTATGATTCAGGTGGAGCACGAAGGGGAATTTTTAGCGGAGCCAATGCACATCCTAGACCGGAAAGTCAAATTCCTTAGGAACTAAGCCATCAACCTGGTAAAGGTCCAATGGACCTACTACAGTCCTCAATATGCCACGTGGGAGCACAAGGAGGCCATGCATGAGGAGTACCCACATATTTTTGAAAACTTTTGAAGGGATCTAAATGTACATTTGTACATAAGTGTACAAGGATTCCATTTTGTTGCAGATAGAGTTCCTAGAGACACAACCCCGAGAATTTCTATCTGGTTGTGTTGGATCCCCAAAGGGGGAGTGGGATAGTCTGAGGGACTGTAGTGCAGATAAAGAGGCACACTTCCTTAGGTTGCACAGGTTGAAGGGAATGAAATATTGCTGGTTGAAATTATTGCATGAGTCATTAAACCATGATGTACACTTGTACGATGATGTGCATTAATGATAACCAAAATTGTAGGGGGAGGGGATTGTAACACCCCAAATTTGATCCTCGATATAACATTGTATAACTGTAAATATTATGAATGGATGGGGGACAAACGATGTAATATGTAAACATTGTACATTGAAAAATAATAAAATGAAATACATCGCCAACTATAGACGAGTAAGGACCAGAGTAATCGAGGACCATGATTCCATAAGAGAGGGGGATTAATAGCGGGTTTCAAAGGGTTTTCATATGTCTTGAGTCTTAATCCATCTTCATAAATCAATTTGTCATTTAACTATTTACCCCTTTGACTTATTAAGCACTCAATCATTGAATTCATGTAAGAGGTTGGGTGAGGAAGTCATCCCACTCAGTTATGACAACATGGGTTGAGTCTAATCATCTTTGGGGGAAGAGAAAGAGTCAATAAAGCATGGGAGAAGAGGAACTTCAAGTAGGAGGAAGAACAATTTTTACAGTTAGCAAAAGTGAGGAAAAATTGAGTCGAGTGTTGGAACGAGTGGTTAGTCATATTATGTATTGACTGTAGTTGGTAATTGTGGTAAGAATAAGGCTGGTATGCCTGTGAGTGGTTTCTGGTGAGAAATTACCCAAAGAGTAATTGTAAATGTTGTGTGAGAACTCCTGTTGCAGTTGGATTTCATGGAGCCCCCAATAGAGATATTCCTAGTTGGTCTGTGATGGGGCCCTGGAGGAGATGATATTTTCTGAGGGACTATGGTGCATAGAAGGAAATCTCATCCCTTGGGTTGTGTAGACTGATGGGGAAGAGAGATGAGTTGTTGGACTTGTTGTAGGAGTCACACCACTATGATTTTAATGAGTTTTGAGTTGTTACAATGGACTATAAATCACACCCACAAGGGCTTGTATGTCCTTGTGGACTCTTAGCCCTAGCTCAATGGTGACTTATTGCTGAGAGAATCAGAGTAGTAAATTATATGGTTGGGTGGAACCTTCGTTGTCTACAATCGATTATGTAAAACATTTTTAAAAGATAAGTGTTTTGATCACTATGTTATTTACAATTACAATGCTATGATTGAATGTTTCATTTACTTTATATTTTGTATGTATGAACGTTGTTGTGTGTGTTTAATTGATGTTGTGCATGTTTAAATCATATGCGTTCACATTTTCAAGAATTAATGATAATAGCATGATAATGTATGTCATGTTTCATGTATTTTCTGCATTTGAATCAATATGTTAGTCGATCTAGTAGTAACTGCTGATTAAGGTTGGTTATCATTGATGTAAACCCTTGAAGAAAGCCCCGCAGCACAAAGGTCTGGGTAATGGACCCAAGATTGTTTGATATAAATATGAATCATTATTGTCTTGTGATGGTTTATAAGAAGTAAATATGGATGGAATCCAAATTGGTCCCCTTATGGTGAAAGCCCTCACGGGAAGACGCTTTGCAGAGTAAGATAACCCATGCTTAATTATGGAATAATGAGATGAAGGACAATGAATTTGTCAGGTAAACTATCCTAGATGGATAGTCCTTGTCATTCCATTTCCGGTGGTATGTAGAACATCACATAACTCCTCATAATTAGAGAGTTATGACCATGTGAAGTTGGAGAACCCAAGTTTGGGTAATGGACCCAAGTTTGTTTGATGGATAACGGTCTGGTTTTTGATATATTTGAAGGTAATAATATTCTAGATGGATATTACATGTCATTTCATTTCTAGTGGTATGTGGAATGTCACATAATTCCTCACGGTTTTAGAATTAAAGCCTTACGAAGTTGGATGACCCTCATATGTCATCTAGAAGCCCCAAAAGGTCAAAGCAGTCAAAGTGGTTTAAGAGATTTTAAAAGGTAAATAATAAAGTGAAGTGACAAGTGTATTATGATTCAAAGTGAATACAAAATAAATTAATTCAATAATAAATTTAATGGATAAATTAGAAGTGGGTTAACCGTAAAATAAGGAAAGTGGGCAAAGTGACTTAGAAGATGTTTTTAAGGAAGCTACTTGGAGAGTATAAATAAGAGGCAAGGCTCTCTCATTTTAATCGCACTTGAGAATATTGAATATATATAGGTGTCTGAGGTAATCAAGGATGTCTAAGCCGAATTTCTAAGGGAAGGTGAAGAAAAGAAGGCCGAAATGCAAGGAAGGATAAATTCTTTTGATGGTGCTTTCTAAGGTATGTTATTTACATGTCATCTCACCATTTTTGCTATAACTTTTTTTTCTATAATGATTCAGACTGTGAAATTTCTATGCCATTGAGAAAACCTATCCAAGTATATATGGTAAAAAATTAAGTTTGTGGGTCGTTGTATTTTGGGAGTTACACTCCGTGGAAAATAGAGTTTGTGGCTAGTCCTGAAACTAGTCAAAAACATGTGTTTCAGGTAAAAGCGTGATGACTTCTTCATAACAGATCCAAATTCAGTGAAACCAAATGTGTTGGTTAAGGTAAAGTTTCTAGTATTTCAGGTAATAGTTTCAGATAAATCCAACAAATATTCTGTGCGGGGCACACTCTACAAGGAAGCTCTCTAGAATAAGCCAGAATTCAGCAAGGTATGCCATTTTTTCTATAAATCCTTTTCTAAGAGGTTCCAAGTAGTGACACCTGGAGGAATTGAAAAAACACACTAAATAACATTGTGTATCAGTTTCAGATCTTTATACATTACACACAAAAATTTATGATTACTTCAAGTTAGGGTTGTTGACTAATCCAAAACTAGGCATGTGAGACTAAATAAAAGTTTGATGAAAATGCTAGTCTCTTGTTGTTAAAGTTAAGGAAGGTTTGTAGGAATGTGATCATATACACCAGGTCTATTACAAAGTTACCAATCAGATTTGGATGATGAAATTGATGAGGGCTTTTGGTTGAGGGACATGTTGAGTACATGGTTGAGACAAGTAGTTGATGAGGTGGCACATACATGAGGTGTATAGTTGATGATGTTGGTACATATTGATGAGTCATAGTTGATGAGTAGTTGACACATGATTGGTACATACTTGGTACATGGTTGGATGCACTTGTTTATGGTACAGGTTGATTACAGGTTATTAGGTATAGGTTGGTGCATGGTTGATGCACTTGTTTATGGTACATGTTGATTATAGGTTGATGCATGGTTGATGCATGGTTCAGATTCATTGGTACAAGGTTACAACAATATATATCATAGTGACAGGTTGACAATGGTTCCATCATTCTACTTCTACTTCAGGGTGTCAGAATGGGGCAAGGACAGGTGGTTGTAGTTAGAGAACATAGGGGGTTGTAGCCTCCTTCTGGTTGTAGCCAAAGAATTGGGGAGTTGTAGCTTCCCTCAGGTTGTAGCCTAAGAATCTAGGGGGTTGGAGCCTCCTTCCAGTTACATCTGGAAAACAAAGGAAGTTGGTGCTTCCAATGAATGTAATTCTTGAAGACATATAAGAAAAAACATTCCATGGTTTTCTCCCGATTTGGGTTTCCACGTAAAACACTGGTGTACTGTGTATGTGTGTGATTTTTCTTTTCTTGATGCTCATTATTGGATAATAATACTACTTTGATATAACACTTGGATCAATTTGGATAAAAAGGATTATAATTGCACTATTACTGATTCACCCCCCCTCTCAGTAATCCAACAATTGGTATCAGAGCAGGTTCCTTCAGAAATCAGTTTAACCACTAAAAGGTAGACCATGGAGAGTACCAACTCATATAAAAATGGAATACCACAGTTTGATGGACATAAGTATGATTTTTGGAGCATAAGGATGAGGACATATATACAGGCACAAAGATTTCTAGTTTGGCAATTAATTGTAGATGGATACACAACACCAACAGTTCCACCAACAAATGACAAAGAAGTAAAACTCGGTGAGAATAATTCCAAAGCCACAAATGCACTTTTGAATGGTCTCAGTGATACAGTATTCACCAAAGTTGCATACTGTAAATCCGCTAAAGAGATCTTGGACAAGCTTCAAAATATTTATGAAGGAGATACAAAAGTCAAAGCAGCAAAGCTTCAGACTTACAGAGGTCAGCTCGAACAACTAAAAATGAAGGAAGATGAAGATATCATAGCCTACTTCTTATCAATCGATGAAATAGTGAATGCAATCATAGGATTGGGAGAAGAAATTGAAGAATCTATAATTGTTCAAAAGATACTAAGATCTCTTCCTATGAGATTCAACTCTAAGATATCAACACTAGAAGAAAGATCGGATCTGGACTCAATAAGCATGGACGAACTGCATGGAATCTTCATAGCATATGAAATGAGAATTGAGCAGGAAAATCTAGATGTAAAAGAAGAAGCATTCAAGGCATCCAAAAGATCAAACCAAAAGAAAAAGGAACAAGAATAATATATTAGCAACAGTGATGCCTCAGAAGATGATGAAGAAGTGGCCAACTTCGTCAAAAGACTGAACAAAGGAACCAACGATAGGTATAGAGGTAATCTCCCTTTAATTTGTTTTAATTGTGATGGTATTGGTCATTTTGCTAACAAATGTCCTCATAAGAAAAAGAGAAACGATGAAGGTTACTCAATAGGCAAACACACATATAAAGGCATAATAACTACAAAAAAAGTTTTCAAGAAAAGCTTATACACCAAAGAAGACATCTCATCATCAGATGAAGATGAAGTCTGTGACAATGAGACATGAAGAGTTCTATTCATGGCAGTAAAAGACTTTGAAGAAGAATATGAAGAAGCCGAAGAAGAATGTGAAGAAGTCGAAGAAGAAATTGAAGAGGCAAAAGTTGACTATCGAGAAGAATTAATGTGTGCCATAGAAGTTATTAGAAGAGAAAAGAAGAAAAACAAGAAACTACATGCAGATCTAGACAATACAAAGAACACTTGAGAACTAGAACAAATGATCACAAAATTAAAGGTTCAAATAGAAGAAGATAAAAGAATTGAAGAAGCACTCAAATAACAACTAGAAGAAAATGACAAGATCATTGGAAACTTGGAAGCAGAGGTTGTCACACTAAGAAAGGATATTCAAAAGAAAAATATGCATAATAGCTTAAAAGTTCTGGATGACATTATCAACAGTAAAAAATGTCATCTTGACAAGTCCGGACTTGGATACAATCAGACAGAAAAGGGATCAAGCTCCAAAAAAACAGAGCAAGAAACAAATCCAAAGACCTATGCAAAAACAATAAAAAAGGATAGGAAGATATACAAGGAAGATTACATGGACACTCCTCCACCAAGAAGATCCAGATTTCAAAATCAACAACAGATAGATAGGGCTCAAGAAGAAGACGGATTCTTAAGAGCACATCCTTTCAGAAGATCTTCAACTCACAGGTATCAAACTATATTTTTTGGTTTATGTTATGCATGTAATAATTTTGGACATAAAGCTATGAATTGCAGAGCTAACAACAGGAACATTAACAACTTTGAGAGTTATACACAAAGGGATTATTCAATAAGACCTAGTGAAACACAAAGACAAAGTTACAACATGTTTGAATCTTTGAGCACTGAAGTGGAATGTTACAAATGTAACAATTTTGGACACATGGCCCAGTATTGTTGAATGATAGTCTCTCCTAAAGAACCTCAACAAATAACAACAATCACAGACAAGAACCTCATAAAACGACATGGATAAGAAAACAAGATCAATATAACAATGAAGAATGCACAATCGCTCTACAAGATAAGCAGAAGAAACACAGTTGGTATGTTGACAGTGGATGTTCAAAACACATGACAGGTGATAAAGATAGATTTCTTACATTACAAAAATAAAAAAAATGGACTAGTCTCCTTCGGAAATGATAATTCATCCAAAATCATTGGAGAAGGCACAGTCCGAATTGGGAACAAGAATGAAAAGGCACAAAATGTTCTACTGGTAGAAGATATGAAACATAATCTTCTAAGTGTGAGTCAAATGTGTGACCAAGGTCATAAAAATACTTTTGATTCAGAAAAGTGTGAGATAAGAAAAGAAGGTTCAGGGAAATTGGTCGGTTAAGCTGCAAGAAATTCAAACAACATATATGTGTTAAGTGAAATTGGAAATGGAAAGTGTTGTATAGGAAATGAATATGAAAGTTGGCTATGACATAGAAGAACAGGTCACATGCATTTCGATAATCTTGTCAAAGTCAACAAAAGAGAAGCAGTCAGAGAAATGCCCTAGATCACGAAACCAACCAACACTTTATGCAAGCATTGTCAACAAGGAAAGCAAACAAAGACCAGGTTCAAATCAAAGGAATATTCAACAACAAGACTACTAGAAATTGTGCACACTGATCTAGTTGGACCAACTACAATAAAGGACTTAAAAGGTGAAAAATACTTTATGTTATTAGTAGATGATTAGACAAGAATGACTGCAGTTTTCTTTCTCAAGAACAAGTCATGAGCTTTTGAAAACTTCAAGATCTACAAGGAAATGGTTGAAAATGAGATGGATTCAAGAATCAAATATTTAATATCTGATAATCGAGGAGAGTTCACTTCAAAGGAATTTATGGATTACTGTAGCAGTCATGGAATAAAAAGACAATGCTCCGTTGCTAGGACACCTCAAGAGAATGAAGTTGTTGAAAGAAAGAACAGGGCAATACAAGAAATGGCTCGAACAATGCTAATGGATTCCAAATTGACAGATATATTTTGGACACAGGCAGTGATTATAGTAGTTCACATTCAAAATAGAGTAATGCTTAGAAACAACACTGATAAAACTCCCTACGAGCTATGGAAAGGAAGACTAACAAATGTGAAGCACTTCAGAGTTTTTGGAAGCAAATGCTACATCAAAAGAGAAGATGGTAGAATGGGAAAGTTTGATTCTCGTGTGGACAAAGAAATACTTGTTGGTTACTCAAGTACAAAGAAAGCATACAAGTGTTACAATCTAAGATTGAACAAAGTTGTAGAAAGCATCAACGTAACAATTGATGAAACAGGCAGACCAAAATCAAAGGAAGAAGAAAACAAATCAATGAAACAACTTTTCGAAGAAGAAGATGAAAAAGAAGTAGAGGAGGAAGATGAAGATGAAGAGAATCTGACAGAAGCATAAGAACAAGTTCATAAAGTATCTCCAAAGACACCTAGCAAACGAGTACAGAAGAATCATCCTTCAGATCAGATTATTGGAAACAAAGATGTAGGAGTTGAGACTAGAAGAAAAATCTGTTCACCAGAACAAACACACCTAGCACTTTTATCTACAATTGAACCAAACTATTTTGAAAAAGCCAACAAGGATGAATTTTGGAATAAGGCCCTGGATGAAGAATTGGATCAAATAGAGAAAAATGACACTTGGGAATTGGTTCCAAGACCAAAGAATAAGAATGTGATTGGCACAAAATGAGTTTTCATGAATAAATTGAATGAAGATGGACATGTTACAAGGAACAAAGCTAGATTGGTATGTAAAGGATATGCACAGATTGAAGGAATCAACTTTGAAGAGACATTTGCCCCAGTTTCCAGAATGGAAGCAATCCATTTACTTTTATCTTATGGATGCTCCAAAAATGTTAAAGTATATCAGATGGACGTAAAATCAGATTTTCTGAATGGGGAACTTGAAGAAGAAGTCTACATTGAACAACCAGAAGGATTTCAGTTGACAGAGAACACAGACTATGTATGTAAATTAAAGAAGGCCTTGTATGGTCTAAAATAGGCTCCTAGAGCATGGTACTCCAGACTGGATAAGTATTTGCAATAGGCAGGGTTCAGAAAAGGAAGTGAACACAACAACCTCTACATCAAGGTAAGTCAAGGTAATATTTTATTAATTGAATTTTATGTTGATGATATTATTTTTGGTAGTGATGAAGACAAGTTAAGCCAGAAATTTGCAAAAGACATGCATAATGAATTTGAAATGTTGTTACTTGGAGAACTATACTTTTTTCTGGGACTTCAGATACGTCAAAGCAACCAAGGAATTTTTATTTCTCAAACCAAGTATATCAGATAAATGCTGAAGAGGTTTGGAATGGAAGATTGAAAACCAGTTATCACTCCCATGCAAACCAGTTGTAAGTTGAGCAAAGATGATGATTTGAAGTCTACAGATCATAGGCAATATAGGTCAATGATTGGAAACTTATTATATCTGACAACATCCAAACTAGATGTAATGCAAGCAGTTGGACATGTGGCATGATTTCAAGCAATACCAAAGGAATCACATGTATTAGCAGTAAAGAGGATTTTCAGATATCTCAAAGGAACAAAAGAGTTTGGATTATGGTATCCAAAAGGAAAAGATCTATCACTTATTGCCTACATAGATGCAGATTGGGTAGGTTTTATTGATGATCGACGAAGCACAAGTGGAGCAACGTTCTACTTAGGTGAGTGTTTGGTATCATGGCTAAGCAAGAAACAATCATCAATATCTCTATCTACAACCAATGAAGATTATATTGCAACAACAACATGTTGTACATAGGTTCATTGGATAAAACAAACTTTGAAAGATATACATGTTGAGTATGATGAGCCCATTCCAATATATTATGATAATACAAGTGCCATCAGTATCTCAAAAAACCCGGTGATGCACTCCAAGACGAAGCACATTCCAATCAAGTCTCACTTTCTATGGGAACAGGTTGCAGAAAAGAACATCAGAGTTGAGTACGTGGGTACAAAATAACAAGTGGCAAACATCTTTACAAAACCACTTCCACGAGAAGCCTTTGAATATCTTCGCCAAAGAATTAGAGTTATTTCTGCTCCAAAATGAATGCTTTTTGAATGCTTATCTTATATGTCTTAGATGTACATGAGAAAGCACCATAAGAGGACAGTTCATTCAGGGGGAGAAACCCCAGATGGAAAGATACCTTTTCCATTGATCACAAAGGGGGAGATATTTATCAGATGCATAAGACATAGGCATGGTTCCCAGGGGAGCAGATTTATCAGATGTAGAGGACAGAGGCAAATTTATCAGATACAGAGGACAGAGGCATGGTTCTAGGGGGAGCATGTGTGATATGATTTTAGTATTGCGTCAGAGTGTTTCCATCAATGCCAAAGGGGGAGATTGTTGATTAAGGTTGGTTGTCATTGATGTCAACCCTTGAAGAAAGCCCCACAACAAAAAGGTTTGGGTAATGGACCCAAGATTGTTTGATGTAAATATGACTCATTATTGTCTTGTCATGGTTGATAATAACTAAATATGGATGAACTCCAAAGTGGTCCCCTTATGGTGAAAGCCTTCATGGGAAGACACTTTGCGGAGTAAGAGAACCCATGCTTGATTATGGAATAATGAGATGAAGGACAATGAATTTGTCAGGTAAACTATCCTAGATGTATAGTGCTTGTCATGCCATTTCTGGTGGTATGTAGAACGTCACATAAGTCCTCACGGTTAGAGAGTTATGACCATGTGAACTTGGAGAACCTAGGTTTGGGTAATGGACCAAAGTTTGTTTGATGGATAATGGTCTGGTTTTTTCTACATTTGAAGGTAATACTATTCTATATGGATAGTACATGTCATTCCATTTTTGGTGGTATGTGGAATGTCACATAACTCCTCACTGTTTGAGAGTTATGGCCTTATGAAGTTGGAGGACCCTCATATGTCATCTAGAAGCCCCAAAAGGTCAAAGTAGTCAAAGTGGTTTAGGAGATTTTAAAAGGTAAATAATAAAGTGAAGTGATGAGTATATTATAATTCAGACTGAATACAAAATAAATTAATTCAATAATAAATTTAATGGATAAATTAGAAGTGGGTTAACCCTAAAATAAGGAAAGTGGGCAAAGTGACCTATAAGATGTTTTTAAGGAAGCTACTTGGAGAGTATAAATAAGAGGCAAGGCTCTCTCATTTTAATCACACTTGAGCATATTGAATATATATAGGTGTCTGAGGTAATCAATGATATCTAAGCTGAATTTATGAGGGAAGGTGAAGAAAAGAAGGCTGAAATGCAAGGAAGGATAATTTCTTTTGATGGTGCTTTCTAAGGTATGTTATTTACAGGTCATCTCACCATTTCCGCTATAATTTTTTTTCTATAATGATTTAGACCATGAAATTTCTATTCCATTGAGAAAACATATCCAAGTATCCGTGGTAAAAAATCAATCTTGTGGGTCGTTGTATTTTTGGAGTTACACTTCATGGAAAATAGGGTTTGTGGCTAGCCCTGAAACTAGTCAAAAATAGGTGTTTCGGGTAAAAACGTCATAACTTTTTCATAACAGATCCAGATTCAGTAAAACCAAATGTATTTGTTTATTTATAGTCTCTAGTATGCTGGGTAACATTTTCATATCAATTCAACAATTATTCTGTGTGGGGCACACTCTACAAGGTCTCTCTCTAGAATAAGCCAAAATTCAATGAGGTATGCCATTTTTGCTATAACTCCTTTTATGAGAGGTTCCAAGTAGTGAAACTTGGAAGAATTTCATAAAACACACTGAAGAACATTGTATATCAGTTTCAAATCTTTATACATTACATGTACAAAGTTATGATTACTTCAAGTTAGGGTTGTTGACTAATCCAAAACTAGGCATGTGAGACTAAAGAAAAGTTTGAAGAAAATGCTAGTCTCTTGTTGTTGAAGTTAAGGAAGGTTTGTAGGAATGTAATCATATACACCAGGTCTATTATAGATCTACAAATAAGATTTGGATGATGAAATTGATGAGGGCTTTTAGTTGAGGTACATGTTGAGTACATGGTTGAGACAAATAGTTGATGAGTTGGCACATACATGAGGTGTATAGTTGATGATGTTGGTACATATTGATAAGTCATAGTTGATTAGTAGTTGACACATGATTGGTACATACTTGTTACATGGTTGGATGCACTTGTTTATGGTACAGGTTGATTACAGGTTATTAGGTACAGGTTGGTGCATGGTTGATGCACTTGTTTATGGTACAGGTTGATTATAGGTTGAGGTACATGTTGATGCATGGTTGATGCATGGTTCAGATTTATTGGTACAAGGTTACAACAATATATCTCATAGTGACAGGTTGACAATGGTTCCATCATTCTACTTCTACTTCAGGGTGGCAGGACGGGGCAAGGACAGGTGGTTGTAGCCACCTTTCGGTTGTAGTTAGAGAACATAGGGGGTTGTAGCCTCCTTCTGGTTGTAGCCAGAGAATTGGGGAGTTGTAGCTTCCCTCAGGTTGTAGCCTGAGAATCTAGGGGGTTGGAGCCTCCTTCCCATTACATCTGGAAAACAAAGGAAGTTGGTGCTTCCAATGAATGTAATTCTTGAAGACATAAGAAAAAACATTCCGTGGTTTTCTCCCGATTTGGGTTTCCACGTAAAACACTGGTGTACTGTGTATGTGTGTGATTGTTGTTTTCTTATTGCTCATTATTGGATAATAATACTACTTTGATATAACACTTGGATCAATTTGGATAAAAATGATTATAATTGCACTATTACTGATTCACCCCCCCTCTCAGTAATCCAACAATTGGTATCAGAGTAGGTTCCTTCAGAAACCAGTTTAACCACTGAAAGGTAGATCATGGAGAGTACCAATTCATATAAAAATGGAATACCACAGTTTGATGGACAAAAGTATGATTTTTGGAGCATAAGGATGAGGACATATATACAGGCACAAGGATTTCAAGTTTGGCAATAAATTATAGATGCATACAAAACACCAATAGTTCCACCAACAAATGACAAAGAAGTAAAACTCGGTGAGAATAATTCCAAAGCCACAAATGCACTTTTGAATGGTCTCAGTGATACGATATTCACCAAAGTTGCACACTGTAAATCCGCTAAAGATATTTGGGACAAGCTTCAAAATATTTATGAAGGAGATACAAAAGTCAAAGCAACAAAGCTTCAAACTTACAGAGGTCAGTTTGAACAACTAAAAATAAAGGAAGATGAAGATATCACAACCTACTTCTTACTAGTCGATAAAAAAATGAATGCAATCATAGGATTGGGAGAAGAAATTGAAGAATCTATAATTGTTCAAAAGATACTAAGATTTCTTCCTATGATATTCAACCCTAAGATATCAGCACTAGAAGAAAGATCGGATCTGGACTCGATAAGCATGGACGAACTGCATGGAATATTCATAGCATATGAAATGAGAACTGAGCAGGAAAATATAGATGTAAAAGAAGAAGTGTTCAAGGCATCCAAAAGATCAAAGCAAAAGAAAAAGGAACAAGAATAATATATCAGCAACAATGATGCCTCGGAAGATGATGAAGAAGAGGGCTTTTGGTTGAGGGACATGTTGAGTACATGGTTGAGACAAGTAGTTGATGAGGTGGCACATACATGAGGTGTATAGTTGATGATGTTGGTACATATTGATGACTCATAGTTGATGAGTAGTTGACACATGATTGGTACATACTTGGTACATGGTTGGATGCACTTATTTATGGTACAGGTTGATTACAGGTTATTAGGTACAGGTTGGTGCATGGTTGATGCACTTGTTTATGGTACAAGTTGATTATAGGTTCAAGTACAGGTTAATGTATGGTTCAGATTTATTGGTACAGGTTTACAATGGTATATCTCACAATGACAGGTTGACAGTGGTTCCATCATTCTACTTCTACTTCAAGGTGGAAAGACGGGGCAAGGACAAGTGGTTGTAGCCACCTTTCGGTTGTAGCCATAGAACATAGGGGGTTGTAGCCTCCTTCTGGTTGTAGCCAGAGAATTGGGGAGTTGGAGCTTCCCTCAGGTTGTAACCTGAGAATATAGGGGGTTGGAGCCCCCTTCCCATTGCAGCTGGAAAAAAAAAGGAAGTTGGTGCTTCCAATGAATGTAATTTTTGAAGACATATAAGAAAAAACATTCTGTGGTTTTCTCCCAATTTGGGTTTCCACTTAAAACACTGGTGTACTGTGTATGTGTGTGATTTTTCTTTTCTTATTGCTCATTATTATAAATAATACTACTTTGATATAACACTTGGATCAATTTGGATAAAAAGGGTTAAAATTGAACTATTACTGATTCACCCCCACTCTCAGTAATCCAATAGTAACGAGACTCAACATGGGACTTGGGTATGTTACATCACTTTAGGTCAAAAAATATAATGGTTGAATTCTTGAACCAAATAATATATCATTTAGTTCAACTTCTATTACAGGTATTTTTGTTGCTATTGTTTCTCCTTCTAGTTATTGACATAATAAAACTTGTCTTGGATGGAAATTTTAAACTTGCCCCACATGAAGGCCTATGTGGCATGAAATCTCTCTACACATTCATATATTTTCTCCTACCAAAGTAAATCATCTCCTCGTGTTCACAACATTGTAAAATAAATCATGTCTTGATATGCATATTGTTCCACCTGATTATTGAAATGCCTCGACCAATTGTGAAGATGCAAAGTATCCATCTGGCCATCATAGAGTTGGGGATAATTTCCACCTTGGTATCCACTTTGAAAGAAGATATTGAGTTTAAAAGTGGATGATTATTGAAAGTCTTATTATGGATCATAACAAAAGTATTCACATGGCTTTTATAATGAATACATGTTTGCAATGTTGCAATGACATGAAGTCCACAACATTTGAGTGATGTGAATCATTTATTTTTTCAAATTTGTTATTTTTTCATTGAGGTTGGCTAATTCTTCCTAGAGCATATTATTTCGGATGTATAATTTATTTTATGTTCACTTTGCTTGAGAATCTATAACTATGTGCAAAATGATTCTCTAATACCAATTTGATATGCATTGGAAAATGTCTACACAATGCACAACCATAACAAAAATTACAAAGAGTTTGTTTCAACACACACAACCTTAATATTATGGTGTCAGGACTCATAAAATTAATAAATCAAATAAGTCCACATATAGATAATGGAACAATTGTTTGGGATAATAAATAAACTCTAAATTTTATTAATATAAAGTGAATGTAAAACATGTGAACAAGATGAAGCCACAAAAATAATAACCCTTGTACAATTTCAATTTTGATATAAATAGTCTAAATAAGGAAAAACATCGTGATCCATTTCTTATATATTCATATTCCATATAGTACAATAGTATACATGAATGGGGGAAGATGAAGAGACAAGGTCATAGGAAGACAATTCACCATGATTTTGGTGCCCTTGTGAACTTATATTGTGTTTTCCGACTGTGACAACATGCTACACATTATTATATCATGGAATGGATGACAATGCCAACATCTAAGGTTGCTCAATAAGGTACTAGCATGACCAAAATTTCTCTACCATGTTCAAGTTATAACAAAAGACTATGTGACTTGAGTAATAGTATGTCTTGCAACACAATGCTTTCTCCCACTTTGGAACTACCCAAGGGTTTGTTCATTGTAATGCATGGTCAACTTCAATTTATCCATACAATAAACACTTCTAAAATAGTGACCAATTATATGCTACAATGCTTAGAAAAACATATGTCAAACTCCCCGACGTGATTATAAACCTTCTTAGAATTAGTCACCCTATGAACTCCTTATGGATCACAACTATGGAAAAAAAGTGATCCAAAATTAATTGAGAATAAAATGAAAGGCATATAATATCGCAAGGAGAACACAAAATATAGTAAGACTATGTCTAGTTGAGTAGTTTATCTCAAGTCAAAATCAACTAAGACGTTGTTGTGTGTGCCTTATTTGCTTAGAGATTGGTTCACTGTGCCATTGGATGGATGTGACATCTCCATTTACATCTACTTCCTTCTTGGGTCTCATAGTCAATTTCCTATGCTATTCGACTACAATTCTACTTGTTTATCAATCTTCCTTTTGCCAAGTCAAATATTCCTTTAGTCATTTCCAAGTTGATCCAGAATAGGCGAAGAATGACATGAAGGAAAAAATATAACAAGGAAACACATAGAGATATTGAAAGAAAAACAATAATACACTTAAACTTAGATTATATTAATGAATGGAATATACAATACTGTAAATGCAAAGCACACAAACTAGCTAGAATGGTGGTAGCTTATCACTAAAGAGAGAGATGTGTTGGGTACACTTCGTTTGCAAGAAGCTAATTACAAAAAGTCGAAAAGGGCCTTTTCTCATAAGCATAAAGATAAAGAGGAAAAAACCCTAAACATCCAAAAACCTAACCCTAGGAGATGAAGCACCAAAAGGATTTGTGGTCCCTGAGGTGGCTAGTTGACACGTCAACTTCCTAGGGGCGCAATTTTTTCATACAATATTTGTTTTTGGCAGGCAATAGCTCGTTGGAAATAAATAATTGAGAACTACAAAGTTTGGTAGGCTAGGCCATGGCATGCTAACCCCTAGCCCTTGAATGGCGAAAAACCATCATTTAGGGCCTCAAAATGACCCCGAAAGTTTGGGACTAAAAAAATTGTATAAAAAATGCCAAGATGTGGAACCATTCTTAATCAGTGGAAAAGGTGGGTGGCCACCAGTATCCACCTGAATCAATCCTCTCCCATTATGAATAAATTTTCCTCTTTGCGTCAAGTTCCTCCATCATATGAGGAAACTTCTGCTAAATCTGCCTCTCGGTGAGACGAATCTGCGTTGCTTTTTATGACCCGTTTGAGTTGGATGTTCTGCTGGCGGGTGCCCTTCGTCTTGGTGTCCATGATCCAATCAATTTTTGCTTGCTCATTACAATCATGATTGAGTTTTATAGGGGCCAATTGCTCCACCATATTCGAAGTGTCCAGGAGAGGTGGAAAATATGGTCCAAACAATTCTACATTAAATACAGAGTGTAAGATAAGGAAAGGGAAATACTTAATTGAAAATCATTCTCACCACAAGCTTGGTGATGGTGTAAGGTCCTTATCGGAGTGGGTGGAGCTTTTGATGGGGTCCTATGAGGTGCTATTTTTTCAAATTCAACCATACCTTATGTCCCACATGAAACTTGTGTGGTACTTGATGCTGATCGTGGCGCTGCTTGTACTTGGCATTGGATTTTTGCAAAATATCATGAAATTGTTTTTGGATGTATTGGATTCATTCAAAAAATTTAGCTACTCGATCAACCTCAGTCTAAAAATGGGAGGAATATTCTTGTGCAGCTGCAACAGGTAGAGCTATGTCAATGGGGGCTAATGGATGGAACCACAAACATACCTAAAAAGGGTTGTGGCCAATGGAGTTGTGGATGGATCTGTTGTAGCTATGTTGAACATAAGGAAGGCTCTCATCTCATGTGTGTGGATGTTTGGAATTCTACATCCTTAGGATATGAACAATCATCCCAATGACTACCTATGTTTTTCCATCAATCTGTGGGTGGAAGGTAGTCGATTTGGTCAGCTTGGTGTCTATCATCGACCATTGGATGGATAAGAAATTACTCAGGAACCTACTATATTGTTCTAAAATACTGGTTCATGGGATTTTTTCTACCCATCAGTCTATAGATAGATTGTAGTTGATTTCAAATTAGCATCCATTATTTCCCATAAGGTTTTCCAAAACTTATCCAAACATATTTCATCTCAATAAAACACAACTAAATGATGAAATTTAAATTTACCCATAAATTCGAGAAGAATAATATGGTTTCTTCATGGCCCTTGATTGTCTTCTTACAAGCCACAAGAATAAAAATATTTCCAAAATGTTCCACAACCACATATAAGTAATCTTGGCCTCACCCAAACATTGGTAAGTCTCATCTAATCCATAGACCTTTGCCATGGTCCCATAGGAACTAGGGATGGCATGTTTAGCCCAAGTTTCAAGTGCTTAGTATATTGGTGCAACAAAGAACACAAACTTATATATGCCTAGAAACCCACTCTTCCATCTTATGCCAATATACATACCTTTGTAGATTCACTAGTCTTTCCAACTCTAAAATGTTTAGGCATTCTATAAGTATGAGCTTCTCTTATCAACCAAATTCTTCTCTCCCATGGTATCCACAAATTTTTGAGTTTGTAAATTAACCCTTTTTGAAGACGAAAAACTATCCTCTACACCAATTGTTGAAATAAATTTCCAAAATCAATGTCACTCACATACTCTTCTTCCCTAACTTTATGGTCGAAAGGTTCAAGTTGCATTATTATCCACACAACTGCAATTTTATGTTGGGGTGGTCTTAACATGTTATCTGCAACATTTTTTGTAATATCATTCCTTCATTTGATTAATAGTGAATTGTTTAAAAAATTTCATCCATTTATATTGTCTAACTTGTTGTAACTTGGTCTAACTTTTAAAATACTAGAGTGGTTGATAGTTGGTGTGAATCATGGTCTCCTTTCTTAAGAGACATTGTTTGTAATGAACCTTTGTAGACAAATAAATAATCTCTTGAATTCAAAGATAATAAATGCGATTACATGATATTGGACACAAGAAAATGGGAAAAAATCCTTAACATAGGGTAACATCATAACAAATTCCTTATGGAAGGAATCACTCCACAAATAATGCTTTCTAGAATACAATGCACAACATCCAACATATCTCAATACAATGATACTCATGTGTATATATAGTTTCTCATGAGTATACCTTGGGGTTTTTTACTGTCCAAATTGTACATAATGATGAAATCCCTAATCCACAGAGTACAATCCGAGGGAAACCTCTACGAAGGTAACCACTATCACCTCAACAACCTATTCTTTGTTACTTTAGGCTAGATCCACTCTATCTCAAGGGGGGTATTCCCTACTAGGATTGTGTTGATGGGGAAAAATTTCCCTTCAACAACAAGGGGTACTCCCCAGTACATGATCCCAACTAGACAATGTACCATTTGGCTTAGGATATGCATCCAGATTCTGGTCCAACTGCCATTATGATATGAGGGGTGATTTGGATGTTCTTTGAATCCAAATGGAATGAAAATACAATCTAACTAATTACAAAAAAAAATCTAATCTATCCTATCCTAGATAGGAGCAATTTATAGTAACCAAATGAGTATTTGAAAATGAAACTAATATTTGCAAATAACTTCACTTAGATAACTGTTATGAAGTAGCAAAGTTAGACAACACAAGTAGGCAAATACATAAACAATAAATAATATGCTCAAAGTAGTTTACGAAAAACAATCATATATAAACAATTATTATCTCTATCAAAATTGGCCCTGAGGGCTTCTCAATTTTAGTTAACACAATATTTTCTCCAAAAATAGTTTCGTGAGTGTATAATGCTTGAAGAGCCTCTTCAAAATGGATTCATGATATAATTATGTGCTTTAGGATCCATGATATCACATATGAACATGGGGGATTCTAAGCATAGATTATTTTTGGGGAGATCCATAAGTTTCATGATGTATTGACATGCTTTAGGATCCATGATATCACATATGTACATGGGAAAACTGTTGCATGAGCCACTACCCTATGTAGTCCCGATCTCCAGATATTTTTTAATATTTTGAGTTCATCTTGGTCTTTAGATTCCACTGGGAATGTCCTCCTCTTGAACATTTGAAAGACTTCATCCCATTTGAGTGAATCTCCCCCTTTATCTAAGAGTCCATTAGTATTGTCATATACTTCCCCCAGGGAAGCAGGTTCTCCCTCCTGTTAGCTTCCACTTCCAGAAGCTTTTGTTGTGGATACTTTGCTAGTTATATTCTTGCGCAATGACATATATGAATCTGTGATACACAATAATAATTAGTGCATAAACCAGTGGCAAGAAAATAAACATGAAGCATTAGTTCCTCTAAACATATAAAACTTGAGCATTTGAGTAACAAAAGGATGTTAGAGATAAATATGTTAATGTAAACCTGTGACTGGTACCCGAGGAATCACTCGAGTGAATTTGAGGGGAAAAGTAATATTCTAAATAAGATAAGATGATCTAGGACATGGTGAAAGTTTGAGGGAGACTAGCTTAGATTGGGAAGAAATCCAGGTGGACCGACGAAGTTAATGCTAACTCGATTGATACAAAAAAGTGGATTCAACGATAAATATGAAAAGTGCTTTAGTTATACATCAGATGATTTATTAGTAAATTATCCTATGACAATGTAATATTAGAGAAATTATTGGGAACTCTGTTGATTACATCCACGAAGTTGTTGCTAAGGTCGGTAATAGACCAGAAGTGTTTGTGTTAAGCATGCCGATGAATGAGACCTCATATCATCATAGTTCATGCTAACCTCGTCAGAATGTAGATTTAGGACTGGAGTAAATCTTGAGAATTCCATCGGTGGGGTTATAATAGTTGACAACAATTTCTCTTGCTACATCGATAGAGTTTATGTCAATACCGTCGATCAACCAAAATTTTTTTTGTTAAGTGCATCGACGTGGTACTGGAGGGGTTCTTGTCAAATCTTCAGATGGAATAGTAAAAGTTCTTATATTAACCTTCTTTGATGAGTCGATATTAAATACTAGAGAAGTTTGTGATAACTCCTTTGACAAGTCTAGAAGAGAACACAAAAACTTCACTGGTTATGCATCAAAGACTATGATGGAAACCTTTCCAACTGTGCGAATTTTGAAGATTTTGACTATGTGTGTGATACTAGGGAGATTATGGATATGGGTTTGGATATTCCTTCAATTGGGAATTGGCCTAGGTTAGGGCTTGCCGGTGATCGATCCAAGGAAAGAAATCCCATTGCACTCATAGGTTTGATTTATGCTAACTCAACCAAGAGCTGCTCAAGGTGCGGGAAGGAAGAGTTCTATATATAGACATGGTGCCGAATAATGGGGGCGATGGAAAAACCCAAATTTAGGGTTTAAAGAGAAGTATCATGTGTATGAGGGTATGGGGAGAGAAAGGGTTCCAGGACATAACTTGGGAAATATGGAGGTTAAGATGAGCAAGGTTGAGAGTTAAGACATAGGAAAATTGAGACAAGTGTATTTACCCTAACCTAACCTTAATTTTTTTTAAAACCCTAGAACGTGAAGAGAGCAATCGAGGTGAAAATGCTGACCTGGAATATGATGCACCATGTGTACAGGATAAGGTTAGTGGATGATGATGTTATTTCTAAAAGAACTATCTTCACTCACATGTAAAACTCTCTTTTATTTCTCAAGGCGATGAGCGATATGATGCAAGGTGAAAAAGGAAGGCCATGAAACTCACTTTATAAGATTATGGGTGCATGGTTCAAGGTATGAGACACGATTAGTTGCAAAGCGTTGGTGAAAGGTTTAGTTCCATTGGAGGAGATGGGGGAAAGTATTCCAGTTGCACTGAAGGAGTTTGTGTTAACTCCTTTGACACACCTGATATGATAACAATAACTCAAGAACTACATATTGAAGGGTTTTTCAAGAACTTTGCTGGTCAAAGGCTCATTGCTTTAGAGAAGGTTGGGGGAACTCTTCTAGTTCAACCAACAGAGTTCAAGGGAACTATTCCATTAGCATTGGAAGAGTTACTATCAACTTGGTTGGTGATAATTATGCTTATCGATAGACTTCAGACGAATCTCTCCAATGTATCAGAGGAATCTCTATGATGTATTAGAGGAATTTAGTGGAACTCCTCCGGTATGTATCAAAGGAGTTAAGGGGAACTTATCTAATGACCAAAAAATTATTCTTGATAATTGTCTAAGTGTTAAAACCAAATTAAACCAAATCAAGCTTGAAAAATAAATCAACTTGATCAGAGAGGGATGAAAAGATTTTAATAAAGATAAAAAAGTCATGGTAGCTCTTCAAGGAGAAAAGTAGAGGTCCCATTTTTGGGGCAAAATAAATGGATTTTCAGGCAAGGATAAAAGAAAAAGGGAAGGTGTTTATGCCTAGCATAAAAAATGGTGACACACTAGGAAAATCCATGAATATCTACAAAGATGTATCTAAACATAAGGCTTTTGAGAATGGAAACAATGGTAGTGCACGACCCAAGAGAGAAAGAGTAGGTACCATAGTATGCAAAAACACAAAGTTCAATGATACACGTTATTGGTTGTGGAGCCTGATTATCTTCCTGATTCAGAGGTCCTTGCTTTCAGCCGTGTTTATACCCCATGAAGTATTTACACCCCAGAAGTATGTACACTCTTCCATGCGGGGGAGTGCAGAGGGGGGGTACCCCCTCTGCGGGGTCCAGGGGGGCTATCCCCCCTCTGTGGGCCCCCAGCGGGGGTTCAGGGGTGAATCCCCTGAAGAAAAAAATTCCTTGTAAAAGTATATTGTAATTTCATTGTAAATCTGGACCGTTCATTATAAGTTCGCAGATCTAACGGTAGAGATTATGTTAGGGTTTTTTTCCCTAGAAGCCAACCCTCTTTTATGAGGGAAATGTATTGCATCTATGTATGGTGGTGAATATTGTATTCTGAGAGAGGAGACTGTGAGAGAAAGAAGAGGAAGTTACAACGGGTTTTGCTGTAGGTTGTATCCCTTCATTTGTTGGATAATAATAAAGGAAGGACCTGGCAATTTCTTTGGTGGACGTAGCCCAC
>ML776593.1:532684-558849 GCA_009831015.1 Picea engelmannii | reverse complement strand
GTATGAGGTCAAAGGGAAGGAGAATTTGGTATGCAGATTGAAGAAGAGCTTGTATGGCCTAAAGCAAGCTCCAAGGCAGTGGTATTTGAAGTTTGACAGGTTTATGACAGAACATGGTTATAGTAGATGTCATTCTGATCACTATGTTTATTTTAAAAAGATAGAAAATGGAAGCTTTGTTATCTTGCTATTGTATGTATATGACATGCTTGTTGCAGGTACTAATATGCAGGATATAAATGTGCTCAAGAAGAAATTAGCCAATTCATTTGCGATGAAGGATTTGGGTGCTGCAAAGAAAATCCTTGGCATCAGAATAACAAGAGACAGGAAAAATTGCAAACTGACATTGTCTCAGGGTGAGTACACAGAAAAGGTGTTGGAGAGGTTTAGAATGTAGAATGCAAAACCAATTAGTACACCTTTGGCCAACCATTTCAAATTAACTAAGGAAATGTGTCCCAAGACACAGGAGGAGATAGAATACATGTCCAGGGTCCCTTATTCATCAACAGTTGGCAGCTTGATGTATGCAATGGTTTGCACAAGACCAGATATTGCACATGCAGTGGGAGTTGTGAGCAGGTATATGAACAATCCAGGTAAAGAACATTGGGAGGCAGTAAAGTGGATTCTCAGGTATTTGAGAGGTGCTGCTACACATGCTTTATGTTTTGGAGGTTCAGACACTTTTCTACAGGGATATGTTGATTCAGATATGGCATGTGATAAAGACAGCAGGAGGAGCACCACAAGGTATGTTTTTACTATAGGTGGAACAACAGTAAGTTGGATTTCGAAACTACAAAAGGTTTTTGCACTTTCAACAACAGAGGCAGAGTATGTTGCTGCTACAGAGGCTAGTAAAGAGATGATTTGGTTACAAAGGTTTATGGAGGAATTGGGAAAGAAGCAGAAGAACAACCGGTTGTACTGTGACAGTCAGAGTGCCATTCACCTTGCAAAGAACTCAACCTTCCATTTGAAGACTAAGAATATACAATTGAGGTACCACTTCATACAATCCACCTTCGAAGATGGACAATTGAAGCTGGAAAAGATACACACTAGCCAGAATCCTACAGACATGTTAACAAAAGGAGTAACCGGGGAGAAACTGAGTTCCTTCTCAGTTTCAGTTGGTCTTCAAGAATGAAGATGAAAATGAGAAATTTGCCAGGTCCAAGAATGTTCAGAGTCCAGCATATACAATAGCGGTGGAGTTGTTGAGATCAATATCCAAGTGGGAGATTGTTGGTTGTGGAGCCTGATTATCTTCCTGATTCAAAGGTCCTTGCTTTCAGCCGTGTTTATACCCCATGAAGTATTTACACCCTAGAAGTATGTACACTCTTCCACGTGGGGGAGTGAAGAGGGGGGGTACCCCCTCTGTGGGGTCTGGGGGGGCTATCCCCCTGGCTGGGGGCAAGTGGGCCCCTAGCGGGGGTTCGGGGGCGAAGCCCCCGAAGGAAAAATTGCCTTGTAAAAGTATATTGTAATTTCATTGTAAATCTGGACCGTTCATTATAAGGTCGCAGATCTAACGGTAGAGATTATGTTAGGGTTTTTTTCCCTAGAAGGCAACCCTCTTTTATGAGGAAAATGTATTGCGGCTATGTATGGTGGTGAATATTGTATTCTGAGAGAGGAGACTGTGAGAGAAAGAAGAGGAAGTTACAACGGGTTTTGTTGTAGGTTGTATCCCTTAATTTGCTGGATAATAATAAAGGAAGGACCTGGCAATTTCTCTGGTGGATGTAGCCCACACTGGGTGAACCACGTAAATCTGTGTCTCTCTTGTATTGTGTGTCTTCTTTGTTTCGTTTCTGCATTTGTTTTATTTTATTTCTCCGCGGTTCTGTTTTTCTAACACAAGTTTGTATGATGCAAGGGAGAGATCATAAATTTTCCCAGAGTAATTTAATTACCATAATATACTCCTTTTAACCATATTTACTTAGGGAAGGCATGCAAAGTACAACATGGAAATGATACATTAGGAATGCTGAAAATACAAGCTGATTACACATTTCTTTGGTGTTACTCTGCTTCCAACGAGCATCCATAGCCTTGACAGAGTCACCTCGATGAAACAAGGCTTGCTCCACTGCCAACAAGTGTCCATATCCTTGACAAATATACTTTCATTTCCCTCATGAGCCAAAATGCCTTTCCCCAAGACTTTACCTTTATAATATGATTCTCTTAAGTTCAGAGAGAGGTGGACGGGGGGATCCCAATTTTCCTTTAAAGTAATGGGGATGACATGTCTGAATAGAGATATGGACATACCTATGGATGTGCCCCTAGTGGATGAGCACTAGTGGGTGTATGAGATCCCTTGCTATATTGTTCAAGAGTTAGACTTGCCTGTAACCCTAATTGTAATGTAAAGGGTACATGTCGGCCCCACCTTAATGTATTTTATAATTAATGTAAAAGATAATTAATATGGTTAATATTAATTATATTACGAGATAGAGAGACCGACCCTGTTGTGCCAATAGACACTTTTGTTGACAGGTCAAGTCTAATATAAGTAAAGGTAAATTCCCCATTGAGGAATCATATCGTTTATGTGAGTTTGGAAATTTCAGCAAGTACATCTTCTTGGGAAAAGTGCACACCTCTCTTGGGTGCTAGTCTTCCAGGGTTTGCAAGAACCCTATTGTGTGCTAGGTTTTCTTGGTGGTGAAGGTCTTTCTCTTGAATAATATAGCAAAGGATTTTGCTGGGTTTTCTTCCCTTGTTGAGAAGGGTTTCCCAGGATACTTCTTGTGTTCTTGTGCATGGTGTTTCTTCTTGTGATCTTGGTTTCTACAACATAATTGTGTATGGTTTAAGTTAAATGATAAAAATGAATGAAATTCATGCTTAAACATTTCTTATTGAAAAACCAACATGGTATCAGAGCATAGGTCTTGAAGAACCCATTTCACAAACAACTTTCAATCATCCTCTCTCTCTTCTACAGAAACCATACGACCCTCCTAGGGTTCCCAGAAAATACGTACAACCTACTCTTCTAGGGGGTTTTAAACACTTGGAACTTGGACGTTGGGGATAAAAAGGGAATATGTGTGTATGGAATCCTTTAGTGCACCTCCATCAAGTCTCAAATTACAATTCCGAGCATTTTGACTTTTTGGCCCTAGGGTTTCTAGGGTTTCGCTAATTTCTGTAGAAAATTTCAGAATTGTGTTTCTACAACTCCTTGAGGGAGCTCTTCATATTACCAGGGCCATCATATCCTTCAAAGTCTTATTGTTGGCATTCATAAGCCCAATAAAACCTAAAATTTCTAGCCTAGCCTGGTTGTTAGGTTTTCTAGCCTAGTTGACAAGGGTTTGTGAAGAATCCAAAAATTAAAATGAGCAAAATCACGTTGGAAGGCAAGCTTGATGGTTCAAGAAAAATTAGTTCTAGGAAGACAAGACCTCAAAGAAATGAAGACATCAACATCTCATCACTCTCAGGTATGGTCCCTAGCAATGATAATACTTGGTTAATTGATAATGGTGCCTCCAGGCACATGACCGGTCTTAGAGATCACCTAACACATTTTGTTGAGAAAGAGACACATCTACATGTTATCCAGAGATGATGCCAGATATAATGTGAGAGAAGTTGGAGCTTCTAACTTCTAACTAGATTCAAATATGCAGCTTCAATTAAAGGAAGTACTATATGTACCCATAATGAAGAGAAACCTTGTCTCTATTTCTTCCTTGGAAGACAAAGGCTACAAGATTACCTTCTCAGAAGGAAGAGTTCTTGCATGGCACAAATACTCTCATATAAGTTCTGCCAAGGTAACTGGTGTTTGAGAAAACAACTTGTATAGATTAACCATCAAACAAGTCTAGGATCTGCTACATGAAACTATCAACTTGAGTGAGCTATGGCATACAATACTTACTCACATTCATCATAGAGCTCTCCCAACTCTAGGGAAAACGGTAACATGTCTACTAGAAATATAGATTCAACATAAAGGTGTTTGCAAAGGTTGTTCCCTTGGAATTGTTTTTAAAGGATCTTTATCAAGAAGTGATAATAGATCCAAGGAAATCTTGGACTTGACACATTTATATGTGTGTGGGCCAATGACTGTTGCATCTCTCAATGGGTACTTATAATATGTACTCTTCATAGATGATTACTCCCATAAAACTTGGATTTACTTTCTGAAGAACAAAGATGGAGTCCTTGCAAAATTTCAAGAATTCAAAGCTCAGGTTGAGAACCAGACCAAAAGAAAAATCAAAGTATTAAGATCATATAATGGAGAAGAATACACCTCAAAAGAATTCAACAATTTTTGTATTGAAGTAGGGATCAAGAGGGAGTTCATAGTTCCTTAAAACCCTCAACAAAATGGGGTTGCTGAAAGGAAAAAACATAAATATCATTGAGGAAACCAAAGCAATGATACATGATCAGAGTCTACCTATGACTCTATGAGAAGAAGCATGTATGACAAAAATGTATGTTCAAAACAGAAGTCCTCATCATATCCCGAAGAAACCTTCACCGGAGTGAAGCCTAAGATTGGAAAGTTCAGAATATTTGGATGTCCAGTATATTTTCATGTACCCAAAGAGAAGAGATCCAAGCTATAACCTTCAGGAAGAAAGGGCACATTTGTAGGATACAATGAATCCTAAAAAACATATTGAATATACATTCTTGGTCAGAGACAAATTGAAATCAACAGAGATGTTAACTTTGAAGAAGAAGTATCCTTCCAAAGGTCCAAAGAAGCTCAGATGGAAATTGATAGTGAGACAATGCCTTCTACCCCTTCAACAGTTCAGAGGGAGACAAACATTATTCCAGTAGCTCTAGTAGCTCTAGTTGATCCAGTTGTTCTAGCTGATCTAGTTGCTCCAAGCGACATACCTAGAGATATTACAATTGGAAATAAAAGGCCTGTTTGGGCCCGAAAAAATCTACAAGAAGCAGAAGGACATAAATCCCCTCAAGGAACAACCAGAGAGAGAGAGATACCAAAGATATTCTCAGGCTACCTTTAAGCCATGACCCACATCATTGACTCAGAGCCATCTTGTCATGGAGAAGCTTCATGTGAACAAGTATGACAAGATGCCATGACTGGAGAATACCAATCTATATTGAAAAATTATGTATGGGATGTTGTTCCAAGACCAGAGGGAAAGTATGTAGTGACATCCAAATGGATTTATAAAATCAAGCATGTAGCTGATGGAAGCATCAAAAAATACAAAGCAAGATTTGTGGCCAAAGGGTTCTCACAAGTAGAGGGAGTTGATTATGACGAGACTTTTGCTCCAGTATCCTGATACACCTCCATCCGTTCTATCATTGTACTAGCTGCTTCCATGGGTCGAAAGCTACACCAAATGTATGTAAAGACAACCTTTCTCAATGGTGAAATTGAGGAAGAAGTTTATATCAAGCAACCAGAAGGATTCATTGTACACAACGAAAGATCTCATGTATGCAGGTTAAAGAAATCCCTATATGGTCTAAAACAAGCACCACGTGATCGGTATGAGAAAATGGATGGATTTATGATGAGCTTGGGCTTCAACAAAATTAATGCTGATACAAACTTATATTATCACATTGATGGCAATGAGTGTTTGATTTTGGTCCTATATGTGGACAAAATTTTCCTCATTGGTTCAGAGAGACTCATTGTTGAATGAAAACGAGAACTGACTGCTAAATTTGAAATGAAGGACTTGGGGTTGATGCATTACTTCTTGGGACTAGAAGTATGGAAAAATACAGATGATATTTTCCTGAGTCAAGGAAAATATACTTTGGAGATACTGAACAAGTTCGGCATGACAAAATGCAAATCCATGCCCACTCCAATGGTAGTGGATTTGAAGAACATGAGTGATATTGATTCAGGAGATGTATATACACACTTATACCGACAGTTGATTGGACCACTGATGTATTTTGTTAACACCAGACCGAACATTTGTTATGTAGTAAATGTTCTTAGCCAGTTTATGAGCCAACCGAGATAGACACAATGGATAGCTGCAAAACATGTATTGAGATACTTACGAGGCACAATTGGTTATGGCCTAAGATATGCCTCCAGTGTAGACTTGAGCCTACAAGGATATGCCGATGAAGATTGGATAGGAAGCGCAGTGGACAGAAAAATCACCTCCAGTTGTTGCTTCACTTTAGGGTCTTCCATGGTTTCCTGGTGTAGCAGAAAACAAATCTATGTGGCATTGAGCACCACAGAGGCAGATTACATTGCATTGAGTGTAGCAGTCCACGAAGCAACGTGGCTTCACAAACTTCTAACTGAATTTTTCGATCATGATATGGATCCTAATACTATTCATTGTGATAACCATAGATGTGTAAAGCTCTCTGAGAACCCTGTGTTTCATGATAGATCGAAACACATCGAGATAAAGTATCACTGTATCAGATACATGGTGCAAAGGAAGACAATACATGTACAATATCGTCCTACTCATGAATAGATCACAAATATCTTCACCAAACCACTTGCCAAGAAAAAGTTCGAGTAGTTACGTGAGAGACTTGGCCTAGTGGAGAATGCCTCCCTAGATGAGAGGGAGTGTTGATGATTATAGCTACGTGAGACATTCTCCATAACACAAACTTGAGAGAGAGCCCCTGAGAGGGGTGTGTGGTTCCTATTTGAGATAGAGATAGAATGTAGAGATGACCTCCTCCTTACAGAGAGTTGAGAAGAACTCCAGATGATTCTCCTGTGTAACATAGTGAGAAATGAGATCTGTAGAGTTGGACGTGCCTGTGGCTGAACACAAGGTGAATGTGTGAATTCCCATAGAGCTAGGTGCATATTAATGTGACAAAGATGAAGATGATGTATTAGCCTCCTTTGAGCAGAGATTTAAGATGATGAAATCCATATGACTCTCATGTGTAATGTAGTGGGAAAGAAGAATCGTCGAGTGGACGAGCACATGTGAACGTGATCCTAGTGGCTGAGCACTAGTGAGAGTGGTTCTTCTGTGTAATGCAGTGAGATAGAGATATGGAAATCCATATTGATGTGACCCTAGTGGCTGAAAACTAGTGGGTGTATGAGATCCCTTGTTATATTGTTCAAGAGTTAGACCTGCCTGTAACCTTAATTGTAATGTAAAGGGTACAGGTCGACCCCACCTTAATGTAATTGATAATTAATGTAAAATATAATTAATCTGGCTAATATTAATTATATTATGAGATAGAGAGGTTGGCCCTGTTGTGCCAATATACACTTTTGTTGACAGGACAAGTCTAATATAAGTAAAGGTAAATTCCCCATTAAGGAATCATATCTTTTGTGTGAGTTTGGAAATTTCAGCAAGTACATCTTCTTGGGAAAAGTGTGCACCTCTCTTGGGCGCTAGTCTTCTAGGGTTTGCAAGAACCCTCTTGTGTGATAGGTTTTCTTGGTGGTGAAGGTCTTTCTCTTGAAGAACATAACAAAGGATTTGGCTAGGTTTCTTCCCTTGTTGAGAAGGGTTTCCTAGGACACTTCTTGTGTTCTTGTGCATGGTGTTTCTTCTTGTGATCTTGGTTGCTACAACATAATTGTTTATGGTTTAAGTTAAATGATAAAAAGGAATGAACTTCATGCTTAAACCTTTCTTATTGAAAAATCAACAAAACTGAGTAGGAAATCAAAGATGAAAAAAAACAAAATCTTTATTTATGTACAAGGGGGAAAGTTGCCTCAAAGGCTAGTTGATGTAATGTTTCAAAATATGTCTATTGACAGGGAATAGGTATTGTTGGCCCTTGGGTATGGACTAAGGGAGAAAAGCAATAAAAAAGGAAGAAAAAAGATGAAATGCGAGATGCGCATATGACACATTCACTGATATCAGGTCGAAGTGGCCAAAGAAGCAGAAAAGAAGGAACGCAGTATGAGAGAGTGAGCCCTTGGACAAGAAGATCAAGGAGAATATATCAACAAGGAAGATGGATTGTGGACAACTCAACAAGTGGAAAAATCCACTGTAAAATGCTTTGGAGCACTTCTCGGGAAGGAAGGAAAGACAGGTTGATGAAGCCTTGAAAACACAAGTCAAGTTGACCTAGGTTTTTAGACACCTAGGGTTTTTGTATTTAGGGTTTTGACACCTAGGTTTCAACCTAAGGTTGTCCGAGAGTCATTGTAATGTATAAATAAAGGTCAAGAGGACCTGGGATGGGGTTCGATTATGTATCAAGAGTGATTTTTGTTATTGCTGAGAGAGAAGTATTGTGAGGGAGAGAAGTTTGTGTTGTAAGATTTTCAGTTGGGTGCAAAGATCAACCCTGCAGCTGGGTGCTAAGGGAGGGGAGAGAGGAGAAGAGAAACAAAGAGAGAGATCTACAAGATAAGAGTGCAGATAGAATTGTATGCTTCCATATAATATATTATAAAGTATAGTTTTGTGGACGTAGCCCTAGAGAGAGGGTGAACCATGCATATCCTGTTGTTGTGTGTGATTGATGTTGTGTTCTTCTGATCTTTGATATATTGTTGATGCATTATTGTGTTAGATCTAAGAGATAACTGCGTGAAGTATGTTAATTCTTGGTAAGAATAACTGGGCTGCTGTGTGTTGTTCTTTTGGATCCACTTACATTTCCTTTGGTAGTAGACACCTGTGTCTTGCAACCCCCTATTGCTACTTCGGGTGAGACTGCATCTTCTTCGTAGGTGTTGCCGAAAGGCCCAGTAGTTAGAGCTTGTTGGTGTGCTGTTAGAGCTGAACCTTGGGTCTTCCCCTATGACAACAAATGGTTCTATTGCTGGGATAGGGATATTCTTGAGGGAATGTCAAGGTGGTTTCCGTCGAAAACAAAGATTCAGACATGGCTATAAGAACAAGAAAATGACTTCGCAGAAGCTCAGAACAAGAACCCTAATATTAGTACATAAGACTGGTTGGGAAGGTATATCTTTAATGATATACATGAGATTTTATTTGGAGGAATTCATAAGGAGCTATATGAGTGGCTAACCAGATTAGCAGATACCCAGTTTGAGATCAGACTTAGACCGCCTATGGTTTGAACACCGACGTTGATCAAGAAGGTCAAGAGAGTTTATAACATTGTGTCGATAGCAGTAGATCACTGGTTTGATATCACCATTGGAGGGTATATCACTGAGTTTTCTATTGATAGAGTATAATCATATAGCCAAGTAGAGAGATATTTCTTTAAGGGACCGAGAGGAAATTTTTTACATTTTCTAAAGTTGAAGATCAAGATACTATTGCATGAGAAGAACATCCTAAAGATACAGTAGTGGTTCAGATTGAAAAAGCTAATGTTGAAGAATTTAGACAACGAAACTGAAATAGAGGTTGGACATACACGCAGTGGGAGGATATTCAGGGAACTTCCTTTGGCGAACTTGTTTGAGCAGGATCACAAATCACTTCCGCAGGAAGAAGGGTTTTACAGTGGAGAAGAAGAAGAATTGCTGAACGAGGAACATTCAAAGTCTGCTAGGGTAGAATAAGGGAAGACTACAGAACCTCACCAAGAAGAATCAGAAACTTTAGGGACTGCGCAGACTGTTGAAGTAAGTACTATTACACTGTTGGGTATATGTTATATTCTTTGCATGTGTGTGTGTGGGTGCGTTAGGTTCGACAACTGCGTCTGACGATCTCTCTAGTAGTGTTGTTTATGTCATGTGTGCTGGGTGCTTCCTAGGGGGGTCCCAGGGGGGCCAGGTATGGCCCCCCTTGGTTATGCACAACATTCGGGGAAACACCTCGATTTTTTTTTTTGGGTGGTGTTTTCTATTTTTAGCAGATTTTGCTATTTTTAGTGGTTTTCTAAATTAATCCCGGATTAAGGGATTAGGGTTTTGGTATCTACGAAATAGCTAAAAACATTGTATATATTGTATGGTGAATGGTGAAATTTTATATAATGAATATAAAAAAGGTTTTCCCGATTGGGGGTTTCCGGTATATATCTCTGTGTACTATGTGAATAAGCCATTGATTAATTTCTGTTTTGCTTAAGAATCTATATGCATTAAGTAACCATTAAAAACATTAAGTAGCCAGAGTAATCTAAGTTATCAGAGCACTCAGAGCACTGGTACAAGTGGTTCAGTGCATACTCAGTCAAGAACCTTAGGAATATCTATGGCAGATGAGATGCGGTTACCCACCTTTAGGGGAGATGGATCTGAAGATCCTGATCAACATTGGTTCTTATGATAAGCTGTATGGAGTATTAAGAATGTCACCAACGAATATTTTAAGAGAGATTAGCTTAGTACTACTCTAAGAGACTACGCACTGAGATGGTACATGAAGTTAGTCCAAGGAGTTGTCTAGCCGAAACCGCTAAACAAGATCAAGACTGCGTTGATTGCATAATTCAAGAAACCCAAGTTGAAATCGTAGTGCATCACAAAGTTGAAAGAAATCAAGCAGAAAGTTGCTGAACCTGTTTGGGATTTTGATCAAAGGTTTAAGACCCTGACAGGTCATTTGATTTTTTAGATCCCAGACGAGCAGAACATAGAATGGTTCATTGTTGCCCTCTTACCACACATTAGATTCCTTCTGATGCAACAGAATATCGCTTCACAAGATGAGGCAGTGGAGATCACTATGAAACTAGAATCATCCCCTATGGGAGAGTCTAGATCAGGTATGAGTCAAATTCTCAGTCAACTAACTAGCTTATCACTGCAGGTTGAAGATATGAAGAAAGATAAGGGAAAAGATAAAAGAGAAGATATTTGGTGTATCAGATGCAAATCAGAAGGTCATGACAAGGAGCACTGTCCTTTATTTCATGAGTACTTGGATTCAGGAGCCCCGAGCCCTTTGAAGCAAGTTACTCTACCTTGGTGCGAGGTATGTAGAAATAGACATCACCCTAGAGAATGCTATTACATGAAAAATTATGTCTAGACACCCACCAACCTCTACTGTACATTCTGTAAATCTATGAAGAATGATGAGAAAGATTGTAGAGATTATGACCTCTTGCATGAAAGATCAAGAGACACATATAAAATTCAAGGCAAAGTACAACAAGAAGGGAATGCTATGCAGTATAATTCCCTCGAAAGAGGAAACTTCAACCCTTGTGGTGGATTCATAGGAAGAGGACAAGGAGGAGGTATGGGCCGTGATCGAGCTCAGATCATTTGTTGTAACTACGCACAGCCAGGTCACTTAGAAAGGGACTGTCAGAACCCTTGTACCACTTGCAGTTACTGCAAATCATTTGAACATGTCATAGAAGATTGTCCTGCGCTGCTAGCCAAACTTCAGGAAAGACAAGGAGGGAACCATAAAGTACAACTAATCTCAGCAGAATGTCATGGAGTGGATCCCAGAGTCACCGTTATCACTAGAAAAGGAGTTTCACGGTTGAAGACTTTGAATGGAGAATGGAAGGAGGGTTTGGTGAATGGGAGCAGGTTGAAATTTTACTATGACTACCAGCTTCCTCCCAACCCTCGGTAGAAGTAGAAGGAGAAGGGTATAGGTACCAAGTGCAGCTGAAATTGGGTACCAGACACAGAAAAGATAGTCTGCACACAGTGGGGGGGAACTGAGCATAAAGCACAGGCTGTGCTGCGCAGTCTGAAGTTGAAGAAAAGTAGAAGGTTCATATCAAAGTGCCTCAGGACGAGTCACATGTGAGTGTTGGGGGCCTGTTGGCCCTTGGGTATGGACTAAGGAAGAAAATCAAGGAAAAATGAAGAGAAAAGATGAAATGTGAACTGCGTGGATGACATGTTGACTAAGATCAGGTCGAAGTGGCCAAAGAAGCATAAAAGAAGGAGCGAAGTATGAGAGAGAGAATCCTTGGACAAGAATATCGAGGAGAACATATCAACAAGGAAGATGGATCATGGAAAACTCAACAAGTGGAAAAATCCACTGGTAGATGGTTTGGGGCACTTCGCGGGAAGGAAGGAAAGACAGGTTGGCGAAGCCCTGAAAATGTGGGTCAAGTTGACCTAGGGTTTTAGACACCTAGGGTTTTGGTATTTAGGGTTTTGACACCTAGGTTTCGGCCTAATCTTGTCTAAGAGTCATTGTGATGTATAAATAAAGGTTAAGAGGACTTGTGATGGGGTTCGATTATGTATCGAGAGTGATTGTTGTTATTGCTCAGAGAGAAGTATTGTGAGGGTGAGAAGTTTGTGTTGTAAGATCTTTAGCTTGGTGTGAATATCAACCCTGCAGCTGGGTGCATAGGGAGGGGAGAGAGGATAAGAGAAATAAAGAGAGAGATCTGCAAGCTAAGAGTCCAGATAGAACTGTATGCTTCCATGTAATATATTATAAATCACAGTTCTATGGACGTATCCCTAGAGAGAAGGTGAACCACATATATCCTGTTGTTGTGTTTGATTGATGTTGTGTTCTTTTGATCTTTGATATACTGTTGATTCATTATTGTGTTAGATCTGAGAGATAACTGTGTGAAGTAGGTTAATGCTTGGTAAGAATAACTGGGCTGCTGTGTGTTTTTCTTTTGGATCCACTTACATTTCCTCTGGTTGTAGACACATGTGTCCTGCAACCCCTATTGCTACTTCGGGTGAGACTGCATCTGCTTCGCAGGTGTTGCCGAAATGATCAGTAGTTAGGGCTTGTTGGTGCGCTGTTAGAGCTGAACCTTGGGTCTACCCCAGTGCCAACAAGTCTACATCCCCTTCAATATTTTGTAACCGGTAGGTTCCTAGGCCAATATTTTCTTTGATTACGAAAGGACCCAAACAAAATTGTTGAAACTTTGAATGTTTTCCTTTGTCTTCATGTGGATTTCATCACTTGAGGACCAAATCGCCAACTTGAAATTATTTCTCATCAGTAGAATTTTTATCAAATCAACATTTAATAGTCTGTTGGTGATTTTCAACTTTGGTTTTATCTTTGGCGCGGTTCTCTTCTAGATTTAACAAGTTGTCGATGTGTCTTTGGATGACATGGCACTCTCTCCCACGTGATTGTTGTGTAAGCTGAAGGGAAGGGAGATAGATATTTGAAGGAAGAATAACCTCTTTCTAGTAAACAAGAAAATAAGGAGAGGTCCCTATGGATGATTTGGTAGTAACACGATTATCCCAGAGGGTGTTGGGTAATGCATTGTGCCAATTCCTTTGCTAATTGACTACAATTCGTTTAATGATGTAGATCAAGTTTTTGTTTGTTGATTCAACCAGGCCATTGTCGCGAGGGTAATAATTGGCTGCATATTTTAAAATGATCCCTTTTTATAGAGAAAACTCAGTGAAGTTTAGCGATGAAAAATATGTAGCATTATCAAATACAAGAGAGTTAGACACTCCAAACTTAGTCATAATGTGTTGTTCAATTTTTTTTATTACCACTTCATCATTTACGTTGGTTAATGGTACTGCTTCCATCTGACGAGTAAAATAATTAGTGACAGTTAGAATATACCTGTAATATTTGGATGGGTGAGGGTTGATATCACTAATTCTGTCTAGACCCCATTGTCTAAAAGGCTCTTTGACAACAACAAGTTGAAGTGGGATAATTGATTTTCTCTCTCTTCCAATTGGGTTTTGGTAAATGTCACAACTCTAAGAGTAGGCATGAACATATTTGAATACTGTTGGCCAGTAGTACCTAGATCTTAATATCTTTTGGGCTATGGTCTCTCCCAAAAAATGACCTCCGGTTGGCCCATCATGCATATCTTTGAGAACCTTGTAGACATCTTGCTTCTCAAGACATCGGAGAAAAACTCCATCATAATTCTTTCTGAACAAGATACCATGGACCAACTGATATTGTGTCTATTTTAGCCTTAGAACTCTTATTTTTTTGGCATTAAGATGATCAAGAGCGATGCCATTTTAGATATAGTATTTGAGATCATTGTACCACAAATTCTCAATTGATGGAACACAAGGAACTTGTTGTGTGTAGAGGGTTGATTTTTCTTTCCATCCCTCTTCTGCTTGATCATCATAATCCATGGCTCTAGTTGCTATATTAAAAATGCCTTGACCTTTAATGATGGTTTTTAGTTTGAGTTCAAGGTCAAAGTTTTGTAAAGCAGTATTCCAATTGCCTCGTCTTTCCACTAGTTCCCTCTGTACAAAGAGAGATCTAACCTATGAGTGAGGGAAAATCACCTTCATGTGATTTTTTAGTACATAAGGCCTGAAATATTTAATAGCTTTGTGGATACTAAAAACTTGCTTTTCTATCAATAGACAATTTAATTTAGCACCTTAGAGTTCATTTCTCATAAAATCTATGAGACACTCATTCCTTTGTTGGTCCTTCCAAGTGAGCATTGTTGCAAGAGAATGGTGAGAAGAAAAAATATATAGTAAGAAGTCTTTAGTAAAGCATGGAATTTGTAGAGCAGGTGAAACCACTACGACAGCCTTGATATCCTCAAAGGCCTCCTTTTCAACATATGTCCACTTGAATTAAGTTTCCTTCTTTATCATATGCTGAAGAGGTTTAACAATTTTGACAAAATTCGAAACAAATCTTCTCACGAAATTAATTTTGCCAAAAAAGGACCGCATAGACCTTTTGTTGTGTGGAGGGGGAATCTGCATATTAGATTTGGTTCATTCCGGGTCAACAAAAATGCCATCCTTGGAAATAATATGCCCCAACAGTTTACCTTATGAAAAAACAAAGATGCTTTTCTTGAGGTTTAAAGAAATACCATATTTTCTGCATCTTTCAAAAATATGCTTCAAATGTTTGGGGTGATTGACTCTTTGTTTTGAATAAAATATGACATGATCAAGATACATCACCATGCTATGACCGATCAGACCTTTAAAAGCTATGTCCATTACCCTATGAAATGTATTTCCAACATTAATTAGACCAAAGGGAACTGTACGACATGCAAACGTTCCACACTTTGTTTTGAAAGTGGTCTTTAATCGGTCTAGTTCTACTACAAGAACTTGATTGTAACCAAAAAACTCATCCCAAAGAGGAAACATTTCATAACTAGAGACGAGTTGTAGAATTTGTTCCATTGGGGGAACTGGATAATTGTCTTTATTAGAAGCTCAATTTAAATTTTAGAAATCTATGCAAAGTCTTATCTCCCTCGATTTATTCCTGATAGGTACCATATTAGAAACCTAGTTGGAATGGTGAACTTTAACTATAGTCCGAGCATCTAACAATTTCTTCAATTCCTTCTGAATAAGTGGTTGAAGAGTTGGATGTATTTTCCTTAACTTCTGCTGAAATGGTTTGATAAATTCTCTGATAGGAATCACGTGCTAAATAATATGGGTGTCATACATCTTCAAATATTCATATGTATAGGAGAATACATCATGATATTTCTTAAACAATTGCGTGAATGCATGTTTTTCCGCCTTCGAATAGAAAATACCGAGATTGAAGTATTTGAGATGTTTAGGGGTCCCAAGATTCACTAGAACGTGCATCATCATGAAGCTGTTTGTCTTCATATTCATAGGATTTTTGAACATAGTTTGTAGATCAATTTTTTTTTCTAGAGATAACACATTCCTCGAGATGCAATTGGATTTTACCTTACTTGATTTGTCCCGGTAGTCCTAAAGATCTTGTTCATGCACTTGATCATCTATTTATCATTGAGTCATGGAACACATCGGTGTTGGTAAGGAAATTTATGACCTGAGTATAATTATTGAATACCCTCCAATTCATGACGTTTTCTGGTATAGAAGGCTTGAAAATGATTTCAATAGAAAAACCATTATTAAAGGGTGTGAATATAGATGATGCATTTGCTAAAGTATTTGCAACAACATTTTGAAAATGAGGTATAAAAGTAATATTAAATGCTTCAAATGAATATAGAAAGTTCCATCCTCTTGCTGGTAACCTTTTAAGTGGGGAGACATGCAGTGAATAGTGTTTCTTACTTGTCAGACAATTATCTCCAAATCACCAAACACTCGAATGCATTTTACCTTAAGGTCGAAGGACCTTTTCAAACCTTGGACCAAGGCTTCACATTCAACAGTGTTGTTGGTGCATTTGAATTCTAAATGGTAGGATATGGGAGTCTTACGTTGTTCTGGATCAATAAGTATGCATCCTACCCCGACTCCTTCATAAGATCTAGATCTATCAAAGAACATCGTCCACATGTTAGTGTGTAGATTTGAGTTAGTTCATACTGTGTGTCTATTTAAACTGGAGATGGTTGCGCTTTATAGGAACCATGGTCTGTCTCTAAAAAATAATTACCCAAAACAATATAGACAAAGATCATTTTTACCTTCGAGTTCTATTACCGTATGTTTCATATGAGCCTCACTCTTCACCCAGATCTAATTTGGCTTAACTTTGTGTGGGAGCCACAAGTGGGACCAATCTATAGAGAAATAAACTTGAAGTTCGAAACACCAATCCCCGCTCAACAATAAACCATAACTTTCTGGAATGTCAACAACAATGATATTGATTACTTGGTGGACTCTAGGATCAGATGCTAGCCTAATCATAACATCGCTAAGTTCACCTCTTATTTTAACATCCGATCTATCTGATTGTATGGTTATGGTAGTACTTGTTGGTTGTGGAGCCTGATTATCTTCCTGATTCAGAGGTCTTTTTTTTCAACCGTGTTTATACCTCATGAAGAATTTACACCCCAGAAGAATGTACACTCCACATGGGGGAGTGCAGAGGGGGGTTACCCCCTCTCCAGGGGTTCAGGGGAGAAGCCCCCGAAGGAAAAATTGCCTTGTAAATGTATATTGTAATTTCATTGTAAATCTAGACCGTTCATTATAAGGTCACAGATCTGACGGTATAACTTATGTTAGGGTTTTTTTTCCTTAGAAGGAAACCCTCTTTTATGAGGGAAATGTATTGCGACTATAGATCATTGCAAATATTGTATTCTGAGTGAGGAGACTGTGAGAGAATGAAGAGGAAGTTACAACGAGTTTGCTGTAGGTTGTATCCCTTCATTTGCTGGATAATAATAAAGCAAGGAAATACCAATTTCTTTGGTGGACGTAGCCCACACTGGGTGAACCACATATATCTATGTCTCTATTGTATTGTGTATCTTCTGTGTTTTATTTCCGCATTTGTTTTATTTTATTGCTCCACGATCCTATTTTTCTAACAACGGGTATCAAATTGAAAGGTAACTCACAAGGAAAGAGGGTTTCCTGGTTCGAGTGGGAGCAATGGTGGAATATGGAAAGTTTAGGATTGAGAAATTTAACGACCAAAACTTCCAGTTATGGAAGATCCAGATGGAAGATTATTTATATCAAAAGGATCTATTCCTACCATTGGGTGGAATAGAAAATAAGTCGATGATAATGAAGGATGAAGAATGGGAGGTTCTTGATAGAAAGGCACTAGGAACAATACGGTTGAGCTTGGCAGCGTTGATGGCTTTCCATATTTCAAAAGAAAAGACAATGAAGGAGATGATCAACGCATTGGCTAAATTGTATGAAAATCCCTCGACATCTAATAAGGTATTTCTAATGAAGATATTATTTAATATGAATATGTTAGAAGGTGGCTCTGTTGCAGATCATTTAAATGAATTTAATATGGTTACTAATCAACTAAGTTATGTAAAAGTGGACTTTGATGATGAGGTCAGGGTTCTTTTAATCGTGTGCTCATCGCTAGAAAGTTGGAACATCTTAGTCATGGTTGTAAGTAACTCTGTCTTTGGTTCAAACACTTTAAAATTTGATGATGTTGTTGGTGTTATCCTTAGCGAGGAAATGCGACGAAAAATCACAGGTGAGACATCAGGTAATGCGTTAAACATGGAGAACAGGGGAAGACAAAAGGATAGAGGAAAGGGATCAGGGAACCGTGTGAATTCTAGGAAGGGCAGATCCAAATCTAGATTTGGAAATATAGAGTGCTGGAATTATGGGAAGAAAGGACATCTGAAGAAAGACTGTAGAGCTCCAAAGAAACAAAGAGATGGACAACATGAGAAAAATCAGGAAGCAAATGTAACAGGTGATGTTTTACAAGATGCTTTGATTATTTCTATAGATAATATTTCTGAGTCTTGGGTAGTAGATTCAGGGGCTTCATGTCATACCACATCCCATAGGAAACATTTTCTAGATTATGTTCAAGGTGATTTTGGATAGGTTCATTTGGGTGATGATGCACCATGCAAAATTGTTGGAATGGGAAAGGTAAAAATAAAACAAAGCAATGGAAACCAATGGTTGTTGAAAAGGTAAGATGTGTTCCAGATCTAAGGAAAAATATAATTTCAATAGGGTAGTTGGAAAGTGAAGGTTGTATATCCATATTTATACATAAGGTGTGGAAGGTCACCAAAGGATCATTGGTGATAGAAAAAGGAGAGAAGGTAGGTACATTGTATTTATGTACTGGTAATATTGACTCTTCTATCTCTTTAGCTTCTACAAGAGTGGATATAACACTGTGGAATCATAGGCTTGGACACATGAGTGAGAAGGGGATGCAGATACTTAACAAAAGAAATTTGTTTCCATATCTTAAACCAATTGATTTGGATTTCTGTGAGCATTGTGTTTATGGAAAACAAAAGAGAGTCATATTTCTCAGAGTCAGAAAATAAAAGAACAGTGAAAGGTTAGAGCTTGTGCATACATATGTATGGGGGCCAAATCATGTATCATCTCTTGGTGGCTCTCATTATTATGTTACTTTTATTGATGATGCAACTAGAAAACTTGGGTTTATTGCATTTGACAAAAATTTGATGTTTTTGATACTTTTAAGAAATGGAAAGCTTTGGTTGAGAATGAGACATGAAAAAGGTTGAAGTGTCTCAGATCATACAATGGAGGTGAATATTGCAGCAAATATTTTGATGATTATTGTTCATACCATGGGATTCGTAGAGAGAAGATAGTTCCAGGAACACCACAAGAAAATGGTGTGGGATGAACATGAAAATCATGGAGCATGCAAGGAGTATGGGATTACATGCTGGTTTGCCCTTACAGTTCTAGGCAGATGTTGTAGATATTATTGTTTACTTAATAAAAAAGGACCTTCAAGCTCTTTGGATGGTATAATTATAGAGGAGGCATGGATAGGTAAAAAGGTAAACTATTATTTTTTGAATACTTTCGATTGTGAATCATTTGTCCATATTGATAAAGAAAATAGAACAAATATTGAGACAAAATCCAAGAAGTGTACCTTTATTGGATACAATGTTAATGATTTTGGTTATCGCTTATGGGATTATGAAAATAAAAAAATCATTAGGAGTAGAGATGTCATATTCAATGAGAAGGTCATGTACATAGATCAGTTGTAGGGAAATAAACAAAGAAAAAGAAAAACCGGAATACACAGTGCTTGATGAGATCACTGAAAAAGAAATTCCAAAGGTACCAGAAAATCATAATGTACAACAGGCTCAACATGTAACTCAAACTCCTGCAAGTGTTGTTAGAAGATCTACCAAGTTAAGTAGACCCCCTGAACGATACTCTCCTTCATTGTATTATTTATTGTTGACTGATTCTGGTGAACCAGAATGTTATGAAGAGGCAATGCAGGTAAACACCAAAAAGAAGTGGGAGCAAGGCATGCAAGGGGAAATGGATTCCTTGGTAAATAACCAGACTTGCAACTTGGTTCAATTTCCTATAGGAAAAATAACATTGCATAATAAATGGGTTTACAAGTTGAAGGAAGAATATGGAGGAAAAAAACGATACAAGGCTAGACTTGTTGTAAAGGGGTTTGAACAAAAGAAAGGTATAGATTTTTATGAAATGTTTTCTCCTATTGTTAAAATGAATTCAATTAGGACTATTTTAAGTCTTGTGACAATAGAATATTTTCATCTTGAACAGTTAGATGTAAAAACAATTTTTCTCTGTGGGGATTTGGAGGAAGAGATTTATATGCAACAACCACAGGGGTATGAGGTCAAAGGAAGGAGAATTTGGTATGTAGGTTGAAGAAGAGATTTTATGGCCTAAAGCAAGCTCCAAGGCAGTGGTATTTGAAGTTTGACAGATTTATGACAGAACAAGGTTGTAGTAGATGTCATTCTGATCACCATGTTTATTTTAAAAGGATAGAAAATGGAAGCTATATTATATTGCTATTGTATGTAGATGACATGATTGTTGTAGGGTCTAATATGCAGGATATAAATGCGCTCAAGAAGAAATTAGCTACTTAATTTGCAATGAAGGATTTGGGTGTTGCAAAGAAAATCCCTGGTATGAGAATAACAAGAGACAGGAAAAATCACAAATTGACATTGTCTCAGGGTGAGTACATAGAGAAGGTGTTGGAGAGGTTTAGAATGTAGAATGAAAAACCAATTAGTACATCTTTGGCCAACCATTTCAAATTAACTAAGGAAATGTGTCCCAAGACATAGGAGGAGACAAAATACATGTCCAGGGTCCCTTATTCATCAACAATTGGTAGCTTGATGTATGCGATGGTTTGCACAAGACCAGATATTGCACATGCAGTGGGAGTTGTGAGAAGGTATATGAACAATCTAGGTAAAAAAAAATGGGAGGAAGTAAAGTGGATTCTCAGGTATTCGAGAGGTACTGCTACTCATGCATTATGTTTTGGAGGTTCATACACTGTTCTACAGGGATATGTTGATTTAGATATGGTAGGTGATAAAGATAGTAGGAGGAGCACCATTGTAACACCCTGTTTCCCCCAATTTGTAATTAATCATAAAATAGGAATTACCATGCTATTGCATGAGGATAATGTAAATGTATTTTTTTTGAGTTGCCAATGACTGACTGTGGGGGTGAATCCTTGAAAGTACTGGCCATGATATCACTAGAGGAATAATGTGAAAACTATACAAGAGGGTTCATATATCAAATAACCCCAAATCTCCCTTGATAAGGATGACAAACCTCCTTCAAATCCCAAGGAAAGAAAATTAGTTAATGAAGAAAGGACTGGTGGTTGAATCACCAACCACCCCCATGAATGGAAACATGGGCTGTTAGCCCGAAGTACCGCAGGGACCTACAGACCTGAGCTTCCTTCTCATAGAAGGAACATGATAGGTCGACAAAACCTTCCAAGGTAAGAGGGATACATAGGGGAGAGGAGAGAAGGAGAAGAGGGTAAGCTCGCAAGGGAGATGTACAGATCTCTCCAGCGAGTCACAAACTGAGGGCCACCATATTGATGTGAAGGAGCATATGAGAAACCTCATTGAGGCCATAACCGAGAGAAAAAACTTTGAGTTACAGAGAGCAGGACCCAAACAGAAGCGGAAACAAGGGAATAACCCTCGAGAAGTGTGAGAGTTCCCTGGTGATATCATGGCTTGGCACGGGGGTGGACAGAGTGCTAAGAATGAATTCCTCTGTGCCTAAGGTCTGGTGGAAGGACGAACACCCACAATCAGTTGGTTGGCGACAACCTGTAATAGATAAGCGATCTCCTGCCCTGTGTAATTTATCTGTAATTGTGTATGAATTGTCTATACTATGTATGTTGCAGGAATTGTGCATGATTTCTTAATGAATATACTGTATTCCTTTTACCACTACTTGTTTGTATAATTAGGCCAGTAAGAAAGCATATGGATATGATATGTTTTATACTCGTAAATATTGGTGTCCTGTGGTGGCATATGCCCAAGTCACGAACTATGTGTTCGTCGACCGTGGACACAACTTCATGTACGCATGTAAACCTTCCTAATCATTTTGAGTCCCATGGAGGATGACTCTATCCCCCATGGAGCCTAATGTTAGTGCCAATTCTTGCAAGCGGGGTGTTTCTCCCTGATTTCAGGCCCTTGGTGTAAAATGCAAATAAATGGGGTTTAAAAACCCACTTACCCTATGTTGGGTCGCAAAATGCACATTTCGTTAAGTGGTAGGCAAATCTGGGCGACTATAATCTATGTTCCCAGATCTACAACCAGGGTTCCATTTCGGAGCCCCCTCTCCATTCTACCTTTAAAGCGCGCGGGGGGGGGGGGGGGGGGGGGGGGGGGGGTCTCCAGAATTGAGTGTGCAGGTTTCGACGACCTGGATTGGTGAGCTCGAATCTACGGTCAAGGTTGGGTTCTACACCCCCTTTGAATATCTACCTTTAATAGAGGGGTGGGGGGTCTGGAATTGGTGGCTTAAAGCTAGCCCTCCCTTGTCCAGAACCATAGATCAAAGAATCCATCAGATCTTTATTGACTGTCGATCTTAACCTTTGCATAGGCAGGAGAGTGGACTTGACAACGTCCTGAAAGTCCTGAAGTATTCGAAACCGTCCATTGGCACATGAAACATGGTGAAAGCTCAACATTTCGCTTACTCGCGACTTGAATAAGTCAAAGAGTAGAGTTGGGAGAATTCAAAAAGTGTAAAATCTTGAAAAGATCACAACCATTGATCATCCCAAAAATATCACAGCCTTTGGCTATCCCGATATCATCAGAACTGTCCATCGGGAGGGACGCATGGCGAGCAGTCAACATTTTGCTGACTCGCGACTCGAAGGAGTCAACGACAAGGTTTAAGGGCTCACGATACGTGAGAGCACGAAAGGATCTGGGCCGTTGGATCAGGGCAGGCTGTGAGCCGTCGATCTAAAATATCGACATTTCATGAATCAGGAGTGTGGAAGAACCAAATACCCGAAAGTCGTGGGAAATCGTGATACACCGTTTAGGTTAAGCCTGTGGTCATGGGAACGGTCATGTAAGTAGAGGGAGCTAACTATCAATTAGGACCCTTTTGAAACTTGAGAGTTGGGGAGTTAGGGGTGGCGCATATGTCGAAGTCCTTACATGCGAATTCTCGAAGCGCCTTTTGATAGGCGTGTGGTCGCAGCTTGAGGTCATAAGAAGGAAGGAGCTAGCATGGAGAGCTAGCACCTGTGGCTCAAACCCTTCAAAAGGGGCTAGGAAAGAGCCTGCAGTTTGGAAGAACCTGCAATTGAAGAAAGGGGAATCTAAAAAGATATAAGAAAAGTGAATTTTTTTCTTTTCCCCGTCGTGGGTGTGTGACAAATTGGTATCAAATCATGGTTACAACACTTGGCCTGCTTGGACTCATGCACGAGTCATATGAAAATATTATTGAATTACTTTAAGGAAGCATATCACTCCTTTGGGAAATGATAGCCGATCCTACAGGAGTGGGACTATTCTAAAGAACACTAATCTTTAAACTAAAATAGAAATGTGAACGAATGGAAAGGATCCGTAGCAGTAATGATTATTGCTTTAATGAAGGGTTAAATCTAGTATAGGTGTATAACCCCTCATAAATAGAGGAATAATTATGGTGAACATTCCCTGAAAAGGGAGAGCATGCACTGATCTCGGGTTTCAAGTGGACTTAGAAACAAATTTTGTTTCCGGGTACAAGAATTGTTGGACAGGGTTTTTCTAGTCAAGCTGATAAACAGAGTTGTAGAATTATAGAGTGATTGAGTGAGAAATCACATCATCCTCCCTTTCTTGGTGGATACGAAAACTAATCTTCCAGAGTTCTTGTGGGAGGAGGATGATGGCCTCTGTCCCTGACTGTGCTGAACAGAAGGGAAAAACTCTAGATATAATGGTCAAGACCGATCTTGACCTAAAGATACTCTAGATTTCTGAACTAGGATACTTGGTAAGTCGTCCAAATGGTATTAGACATTATTGCTAAAGCTAAGATAAAATGGTTGAATAAATGTTGATCTTGAATGTGGTAAAGGGAATGTTGGGGCACTTCTAGAATCCCAATGGGTCAGATTGACATCTAGTGGTGGATGGTAGCTATATAGATATAATTGGAAGCTAGTTTGGTTGACTCAGTTACCTTGGGCATGGTTAGAATTGCCCATAATGTATTTATAAGTTGGGTAATGTTTCAAGGAGGTTGAGGAAAGAATGTTTTCTTGCCAGCTGCTATAGTATAAAAAGGAAAGTGACCCTTGTTGGTTGTTCCTGTAAAGAGAGGGTAACATCCGTATGAGTTATGACTATGAGATTAGTCCTGTAACTAACTTAAAAGCTCAGAGAGATAGCGGAGAAATTTTGTATGCCGAGTGTGCACATAGAGCGCAAGGAGTGCATATAGAAACAAGCTTGTCTTAAAGTTTGAAAGCTTTGAAGGTTGAATGCAGAGGTTGATTCCAGAAGAGTTGATGCCAAGTTCGTGGCTAGAAGTCATTAAAAATATGAACGAACGGAGTTTGTTAAGCTCATGAGAGGTAGTGCAGATATGCACAGGCTCTCTCCGATCAAATAGAACCCCAAAACCCTTTGATGAAGGAGTGCAATAGTTGTGCTGAAGACTCTTCTAAGAGTCAAGTCCAGGAGAAAGAGCGCAAAGCTATCCAGTTCTTCATAGCCGACGAAGCTCAGGAAGGATAGCGGGTTTCAAACACCGAAAGAGAGTACCCTTCTGTTTGATAGATGAACGAACGAGATCCTTTCAGAGGATCTGAGGTCCATCATGACCGTTAGATTGGAGGAAGGAATGTAGGCGTTAATTCCTTGACCCCTTTCATCCTTTGCAAGTAGCGAAGGAATCGGGACTGTAGATCCCAAGATCCATGGGAATTACTTGGACCGTCCATTTGTAGAGGACATGTAGCGAGAGTTAGCCATTTCACTGACTCGTTGTTGAAAGAAGTCAATGGAAGGAGTTCTTAGAACTCGCGAGTCACGAGATATCGACTTAATACTAGTCGTTGATTTAAGAGAGATCGTAATTGTTAAATCACGGGGCTTGTGGGTCGTCGATCTAACCCAGATCTGGACCGTTGATTTAATTCATCGGAGGATTGAGCAGGAGAAATTCTTCAGAAAAGAATTTTGAAGATTGGATAAGATCAAGAGTCAAGATCCATTTAGAAAGAGCTGAAATGTTTCAAGTTGTTCAATCTCAGAGAAGTAGAGGACTAGTTAGTCGTGAGGAGATACCAAAATTTCGCAAAACCAAAGGGCTTGGAAGAAGCAACGAGAAATTCGCGAAAAGATCATAGTCGTTGATCAAGGAGTGATCTGGACCATTGATTGTCCAGAGAGAATTTCGCAACTTCGGGGATCGAGGAACCAGAGTTCCTTGCAACATGAATCCCAAAATCGTGAAACACGAAGCACCTTTTAGTTCAGATGTTGGTCACCGCCGGTGGTCACATGAGGAGGAGGCGTGAGCTAATATGATGAATATGCATGAGATGAATGCAGTGTGAAGCTTCATAATAGGAAGCCTGATATTAATACTAGTAAGGTATGAATGATACTAAACATGCAAAGTAATGCAAACATATGATGTAAGAGTATAGTTACAAGCATGATATGGTTTTCCCGATGAGCGAAATATAAAGAAAGTATTGCTTTTTCCAATATTGAATGAATACCATGGATGCATGACCCCATTCTGAAGAGCCATGAAAGTTCTATCTCGAAGGATATCTTAAGGGGAATGTACTCCATCTCCCCAGGAAAAAGCTAGTACAATTAAATGAAAGAGTAAACGAGTAAGGATGCTTTGTTGTTGAGATCAGTCTCCAAGTGGGAGATTGTTGGTTATGGAGCCTGATTATCTTCCTGATTCAGAGGTCTTTGTTTTCAGCTGTGTTTATACCCCATGAAGACTTTATACCCCAGAAGAATGTACACTCCTCCATGTGCGGGAGTGTAGAGGGGAGTTACCCCCTCTACGGGGTCTGAGGGCAAGAGGGCCCCTGGCAGGGGTTCAAGGACGAAGCCCCCAAAGGAAAAATTGCCTTGTAAATGTATATTGTAATTTCATTGTAAATCTAGACCGTTCATTATAAGGTCACAAATCTGATGGTAGAAGTTATGTTAGGGTTTTTTTTCCCTAGAAGGAAACCCTCTTTTATGAGGGAAATGTATTGCAACTATGGATCATTGCGAATATTGTATTCTGAGTGAGGAGACTGTGAGAGAAAGAAGAGGAAGTCACAATGGGTTTACTGTAGGTTGTATCCCTTCTTTTGCTGGATAATAATAAAGCAAGGACCTGACAATTTCTCTAGTGGACGTAGCCCACACTGTGTGAACCACGTATATTTGTGTCTCTATTGTATTGTGTATCTTCTGTGTTTTATTTCTGCATTTGTTTTATTTTGTTGCTCCACAATCCTGTTTTTATAACAATACTCATTTGCGTGACAACATTGATTCTTTGGCAGACCGAG
>ML776593.1:447404-476701 GCA_009831015.1 Picea engelmannii | reverse complement strand
CACAACATCACGACCTGATATAATGCAAGCTGTTGGAATGGTAGGTCGTTATCAGTCAGCACCTAAACAAAGTCATTTGGTAGCTGTCACAAGGATATTCAAATACTTGAAGGGAACAATGACTTATGGTTTGTGGTATCCCAGAAATAAGAATTTTCAGTTAATTGCTTATTCAGATGCAGATTGGGCAAACTGTGTTGATGAGAGAAAAAGCACCAGTGGAGGAGCATTCTTTCTGGGTGACTCATTAGTAGCATGGCTTAGTAAAAATAAAGGATCCATTTCATTATCAACTACAGAGGCAGAATACATTGCTGCTGCTACTTGCTGCACATAAATTTTATGGATGATACAAACTCTTGCAGATTTGAAGGTAACTTACACTGATCCCATTCCAATTCACTGTGATAACACCAGTGCCATTAGTGTCTCCAAGAATCCTGTTCTTCATTCCAAGACAAAGCATATTCCAATAAAGTACCATTTTCTCAGAGAACAAGTTACAAACATAATTGTTCAATTGAATTATATACCTTCTACAGAACGGATTGTAGATATATTTACAAAATCATTAGCAACAACCCCTTTTGGATATCTTCGTCACAAGTTGGGGGTTAGAATTTCTTGTGTCTAATCTGTTCACCTGGTCAGGGGGAGTACTTATTGAATATATGGTGTATTTCCAAGATGCTCATAGTTGACAGGGGGAGTATGTACTGCAACAACTCAGGGGGAGCATGTTTCTTCTTTGACATTGATGTCAAAGGGGGAGAAAAGAGTCCGGAAAAGAGTCTGGATGCATGTGGGTGCTTGTGTTGCCATCAATGCCAAAGGGGGAGATTGTTGGCAAATATTTAACAGACATCGAATGCTTGTCATTGATGGCAAGTAAAACAATGAAGATGGCATGAGTACAGGAAGTATGTAACAGATGGGCATTATGGGAAGACGCTGTAGCATTATGGGAAGACGTTTCAGAGTAAATTTGAATAAGATCAGAAGAGATAGTGTAAAGGATTGTTGGAAGATCATCGATGGAAGGATTGTTGGCAGATCATCGATGGCAAGATCAGAGTAAGCATCGATGGAAAAATAGGAACAAAGTAAGCTCGAGAGGAGAAGCATTTCTGATCGTTGGATCCCATTCAAAATTCCTGAAAGAAGGAGGATCATCAGATTTGTTAGTAGACAAGAAGAACGCGCAGAAGAGGAGGACAGATCTTAGGTGTCATATCTGAGTGCCAGACTCAACCATCGTTGGATCATGAAGAACCTGCACGTTCATTAAAGTGAAAGGAGAAACGGGCATACAAAATCCCGAAAGAAGGAGGACCGTCCATCTCCGGGCATGACATGTGGACATAGATCAACATTTCGTTGACTGGAAAGTCAAAAGTATGAAATGATCCAACCTCTCATCTCCCGAAATCATAATTTAATCGCATCCGTCAGATCAAGGTGTGATCTGGACCATCGATCCGACTCCATTTCAGAGTTTCGCAGATCGAGAGTTGGAGATGTCAAAGAATATTAACCACAGGAATGCCGAAATCGTGATATGCAAAATCATGATTTAATCACAGCCGTAAGATCAAGGTGTGATCTGGACCGTCAATCCGACTCCATTTCAGAGTTTCGTGGATTGAGAGTTGGAGATGTCAAAGAATATTAACCACATGAATGTCGAAATCACGATATGCGAAATCGCAATTTAATCACAGCCATCAGATCAAGGTGTGATCTGGACCGTTGATCCCACGCCATTTCGGGGTTTAGCGAATCACGACTTGGAGAGGCAAGAAACTATGCAAAAAGAATGCCGAAATCACGAAATTGCGATATGATCTGAGCCGTTGAATCAAGATCAGATATGGACCTTCAAATCATAGGACAAGTGGCAAGCGATTGGAATTTCGCTGACTTGGAGTCAATGGAGCATGGTGTGGAAATTCACAAAATGTGAAATCGCGAAAGCGCTTTATGCATAAGCGTGTGGTCACAACCATTGGTCACATCGATGGAATATGGAGGAAGAAGCTAGAGGTGCTAAGCTTCACCACAGGGATCCCGAAATGCCGAATTACGAAATGGCGAAACAAGCACAATATTCTTTATTCTTAATCCAACAGTTCAAGTGAGTTTGAATATGATCGGAGGGCTACTGTTCCATCTCATAGTTAATTGATCAGTTACAAATATGTTAGCTAAACTGAGTCATGATTCTTGATCGATTGACGTTTCAGTTGCTTAGACGGTTTTCTTTTGCTTAAGAAGGTTCGAAGTGTAACTGCTGTGGTAGTTGTGCATAAAAGAAAAAGATACAGACTGTGCGTGGTTGGTTGTTCTGGACAAAAAATGAATTAAACTATAAGAAAGGTAAAATCATGGTATGCACAGTGTGAGACTGAAAATATGCACAGTGCGAGATAAAAATCAGAGAAGAGTAACAGATGAGGAATAGACTTGAAGCATAGCAGAATGGCAGAAGATGTTGAAGCAGAGAAGAATTGCAGAATAGACAAAGGAAGAGAAGAATTGCAGAACAGTTAGAAGAAGACCAGATTTACAGAACAGAGAAGAAGTGGGAGTTGTAGATTCCATCTGGTTGCAGCCAAAGAAACCAGGGTGGCAGGGTGGTGCAAGGGAGAACAAGTGTTCTCTGTTATACAGGTTGGAGCCTGTGTAACTGGAAGTTGGTGCTTCCATCCAGTTGGTGCTGGAACATTAAGGGAGTTGGTGCTTCCTTCTAGTGGGTGCTAGAGAAACCAGAGAGTTGGTGCTCTCAAACAAGTTGGAGCTTGTAAAATAGAGGTATTAGCCTCACATTGAGTTGGTGCTCAATTGTAGATGATGTACAGAACTTAAAAGACTGCCTATCATTTCGAAGAAGAAGAGGTTTTCTCCCTTTATGGGTTTCCTCGTGAAAAACTATTTCTGTGTATATCTTATGTGTGACTGATGCTTATTATTTATATCGTCTATATGTTATATAGTATTGATGGTCACTTGAAGAAAATTTAAGAATGGTTTAATAGATTTATTATTGTTTAAGTACAATAACAACTATTCACCCCCCCCTCTCAATTGTCTTAGTAATTTCAACACTTAGCTATTAGGTCTTTGGTATTTGACTCTTCAACATGTGGTTCCTTTAAGGAATGAAAATTTTATATTCTTCTTCATATTTATTCCCTTCCTAGGGATTTCCTTCCTGTGCTTATGTAGGCCTTGCTTATGATTCAACCTCATATTTATGTCAATAGGTATTGCAATTTGTTTCCTTATAAGGACTTCTTCATGTGGCCCCTTGGGCTTGTCTTGTTTAGTAAGAGAGATATTCTGCAATGCAATTTTCTTTTTCTTGTACCAAATCTTTATAAAATTCTTTTGCACATTAATATTGATTACAAATATATCCAAGAATAGTATCCAAATCATCCATATCTATAGCATGAAATTCATAATACAAAACATATTTATCCATATTAATTTTAAAATCTTTAAAACTTTAAACATTCTCACCCTCAACTAGTGTGCTTTTAATATGCTTTATGGGGACTTGCAATCTTTTAGCCAAGCCAACATTGATGAAATTATGCTTGGAATTAGGGTTAATAGAATAATGACATTCTCTTGTTGAATACATCCATGAAATTGTAATAGAAATTTGTCACATGAAAATAGGCTCTTATGTCTCTCTTGATCCTTCCTCTTAGCATGAGACTAAAGGTCTGTCTAAAAATAATTGTTCATATGCCTCATCCTAAAATTCCAACACATCATCTAGAAGTTCATCCCACCATATGGTAGCATCATCTTGTGATTGGATTTTTTTCTTACAACCCTTGATGATTATTCAATACTAGGACCATCATCATTTCCTATAAAATACATCTTCCTTGCAATAAATCTAAAAGAGAAATATAGTATTAAATAAATACCTTACATTTCAATGGTGTTCCTTTGTGTGTCTATGGTTTTGATGCTGAAAATTTGAGATGACCACAACTCTCTCAATATTGATCAAAATCTCTATTATGACACCGATTATGAAATGCCACAAATCAAATTCAAAGTGAGAAAAATAAGGAGAGCACTGAAGAAGGCCCCATGTGGCATGCATAGAGGGGGTCCATATGAATATGAATATCCCCAAAATTCCTTGGAGAGTGTGATCTGTGCCTTGGAACACATGTGATGCCTCGAAAAACATGAACCTGTCCCAAAAATTAGAATGAAACTAGTTGCTCATCAAATTGTTCTTCTCATCAAAATGCATTTGAGTACCGTTAATAGGGTATATGATGACTACCCATTATTATCATTTTATTCCTTATAACTACCTGTTGAAAGCATGCCAAAGAGGGAAAAGCAAGGCAATTTTGGGAAAGAAAGCATGCACGAGGAAAGGGACAACTAGAAGGAAGAACAACATGCACACATGCATAGAAGCCCTCTTTGGCCCTGGCTATAGTCTAACGGGGTGGTTTAGACCATTAAGCCTCCTCTTCTGGAGCTCCTATTTGGAAAGGGGCATTACAGGACGCTAGTACAGATTGATCAGTTACAACAAGCGAACAACAAATTCACTAGCGCAGTAGATTTTTGGCTTGATAGTATTGTGGCATATTTTATAACAAAGTTTGTAGTATACACAACAAAGTCATACAACATGTTATCTCTTCAAGAGTCACTCCCTGATTGTAAAAGGGTGTAATCTTAGTAACTTAACTAATATCTCAATGGTGTAGTGTATTGGATCAAGAGGAATAACTCACTCATTAGTTTCTTCTCTCAAGACAACTAAAATATATATCAGATAAGACAAGGATTTCAAAAGCTATTAATCAAATGGTTTACTAAATTAGATAGGTGAAGAAACTAACTCTATCAAATAGAACATATACATTAAAACATATATGATGGGTCAAATAGAATTAACAATGTTGCTTATGAAGCTAGTTTACCAATTAGAAGGTAAGATGATAGTTAGCAACAATTAAGTAAACACATATATGAGAACTAAACTCATTTCATAAACACAAAAAGAATAGAGGAATGGAAATTTGACAATAACAGTGAAATAATATTGTGTAACTGAATATATAAAATATGGTCTCTTAACAATAATATCGGTCTTTTAGAGTATTCAAGATCAATCCCTTCTTCCCTAGAAGTCATAGGCTTTATAGCCTTTACAACATAGTTCAAGATCCTATAAAACTGGATCTGATATACCTAAAATAGAATAAAATCAAATATATCTTAGCATGTAAGATATGTTATTATCATCATAAGTCGAATTTGATAACCTGGAGCCTTACTTAGCAACTTGTTGGTGAAGATTACAGAGTTTGAAATCTATCTTTGATGACTGGGTGTTTTCTGTCAAGAATAAATATGCCATTTGGTGTTATTTTCTTACCATATGCCTTAAAAACTTGATGAGGAATATAATATGACTTCTGATAATTATTATCTTTATTTAAAAACCATTCCCATGTGTTTCCCCAATCAAAAAACGCGATCTGGGTAAAAATAGTAGCTTTCTACCCTGTTCTGTGCATAAATTTCTGGAAATATGCTGCTTAAAGACTGACCTATATCTCTCAAATAAAAATAAATGTGTACAAACTAGAAGAGGATTTTGTATATTGGTTTGTTGTGAGAAAAAACCTCTCTCAGTTCTTGGAGATTCATTTTAATTTTCCCGAGATCTGCATTTCAAAAACATGTGTCAAACAGGGAAATTCTGAGATTCGAAAATTGGGGCTCAGAGATGGATTCGATTCTCCCAATATATTACACCTGTAGGAAAAGTGAGATAGTTTATTGTTCTTTGATGTGTTAGTAAAAAAAGAGTCTTCCTGTTTCTCAAAATGATTCACCAGTCGCTCAGAATTGTCATTTTAAAATGATGACTCAGCCCAGTAAAAACACAGAATTTCTGTGCTTTCGGTGGCTAGGAGAGCCCCGAGATTGCGCTATAAGCCACTGAAAGAAGATATTTCAGTGGATTAGGAACCGTTTTGAACTGGTTCTTAGCCATTGAAACCTATTTTTCGAGTCTTTTGAAATAAATACTAACTTCAAAGTTTTTTCAAATATATTTACAAGTTAGAACTCATTAAAATGAGTCCTAAAAAAATTAGTAGAGTTTTTTATAATGACTCTCTATCACCTAATCAAATAACTTTGACCAATTTATTTGAGGAGATAACACAACGTAGTGGAGAAAGAGTTTCTACGTGGACCTCGAGGAAGGTACATTCGATCGCTGTATACTTCTATTAATATACTACTATTTAAAAGAGGTGTAATGAACATGGATTCAAACAACTAAACTTGCTTGCATGCATGGGGGAAGGAGGGAAGCACTGATAGAAAGAGGAGAAATGGAAGGAGGAAAGGATAAGGGAAACAAGGAGGAACCCTTGGACCTAATCATGATGGATGATGACCAGAAAGGAAAGATCATGGCGACAGCTGGAAAGATGCGTAGTAGAGTACCCTACCAATATAAGGTGAATACCAAGAAGAGAGTCGTAGCCGCGAGGGAAGGCTTGGCGAGTGATGAGGAAGAGGTAGAGGATCTCCAGGATGTGGAGCAGATTGAGGAAATCCTGCGCGCAACATATGAGAGGAAGACGATAGGTCCAAGAATGGGAAGAGAAGGCAACAATCATATCCATATTAATGTCAGTGTGGAACCCATAAACCCATGTGTGACTAATACACCAAAGAGAACACCACCGTTTAGAAAACTGAAGTTCAGAAGTAGTCAGACAGATGGAAGTACATCTACACAAGGAACAAAAACTAGAGGAACCAGTTCAAGCAACACTAGTCAGGCATCTACACCACGTAGACGTAGTAGTTTGACATTTAGAATGGAAAGACACGATCCTACCACTATCTTACCATAATTTCAAGGAGAAGCAACAAAATACCATGAGAAACACTTGTTCATTTGTGCAAAGATCTGGGAAGAAAAATAGATCACTGATGAAGATATCAAACTTGCGCAGTTAGCTATTATGCTAAGATACCACGCACTAGACTGGTACATGAGTCTCGACGCAAACAGTGCTCTTGGGATGACAAGGACACTAACAAACATTAATAAGTTACTGATAAATGAGTTCCAGAATTTGAGCTCATAGGATGAATATATGAATGATATGATAGAAATCCGACAGAAACTAGGAGAATCCGTTTGGGAAATTGACCAGCGATTCAAGCGGTTGAAAAGTGTTATCACTCTATAAATTCCCAGAGGTTGTTGTGAGGTAAGAAGAAATTGATCAGAGGTAAACTTAACCAACCGCTTCTAAACTGGGAGCTAGCCCTACCAGTTTCAGAGAGGGATCTCTCTGTGAGTTTTATATTTGTTTGGATTTTCAAGATTTTAGGCTAGTTAGAAAGAATATAACCGAGTTGTTTGCATTGTTTTTAAATGAAATGGTTGAATATCACTTATGTTTCCATTGGGCTATGGGGTCTGTTTTAAAAAAGATATAGGTTACAGACAACTTTTATAAGATTCTTTTTACAGGGAGAGATAGTGCTAATGCTGGATTCTTTAGGAATAAAATGGTGTATTGCTGAAAAAGGTGAGATATCAGTTAAAACAAAAAAGCATTTAAGAATTACTTTGTTATAACATCAGAAGAAAAACATTTAAATCTATAAAAGATTAAGAACAGAGTACACAATGGAAAATTCTGCAACTATAACTTATTTTAAAGATTAGATTTAGAAAGACAATATGATAACTGAGAAGGAAAAAACTTTTACATAGACAGAGGAAACTTCACCAACAATTAACACACAGGAATCCTATGAAACTTCCCTTTGTATTACTGGAATAACCTCTTGATAAAAATTACAACGATTAGAGCTTGCTTGGGCGTAAATATCAACAACCCTCCATACTTCTAAGTTGGAAATATTTATAATAAAAGTTACAAACGACCCTGTCATTAATGATCATGACGTGATAGAGTCTGAGTCTAACTAACTAGCTAACAAGATGCAAAAATGTAGTAATTGATGATGATGTGTCGAATCTCTCATGCTGATTTTGGGGAAGACCATTGGTGATTCTTTCATATGACTTTAACTGTGCTAGATGCTGAGCTGGATGAGGCTTTACCTTTACTCAATCAATTCGCACAACTCATCCCATCTTTGTGTGCTTGGGATGGTAACTTTCAATAGCTGGTGGTAGAATTCGTCCATCTCGGTGTATTTAGCAAAAGTCGGCTTGATGAGGAAGATGTACTTGATTTCATGTTGTATACTGAGGTCATGCTGTAGAGTCTCCAAGAATGCTTTGCCCATGATGCTGCCTTGTATCCCTCAAAACTTGGAACTGTCTTTGGCCATGGTAGCGATCTTTTGCTTGTAATCGGACAAAGTCATTAATTTATCATTTAGGATACGTAGATCATAAGACCCTTTTTCTGTAAGGCTTCAATATTGCTAAAAAATATCTGAACTCCAATGTCCATGTTCTGAGCCTTTAACTCCAATTGCAACATTAATCCATTTTTAGTCAACACTCTTTTTACTTTGAGGATAATCTCTGTTCTGTCTTCGACTTTCAGTTCTTCCAGCTCTTCTTTGGTTTTTGAGTTTAGAAACTTGATGATCTCATTGGCTGCCGAGGGAATTTCATCTAGTTCTCTTCTTATCTTGTCAATGGCCTGCCTGCTCTTCAACACCAGATCATGTTGTTCAAACATGATTTGCACCAAGGGCCAAATATCGTTTATGGAATTAGAGATGTTTTTCCAGATATTTTCCTTAGCCTTAGCTAGTGTCTTTCCTGCCACTGTTTGTTTCTGGAGATGTTGTATTTCCTGCTTAAGCTTCTCTGCTTCCTATCTCTCAACATTGTATCTTATTTGGAAAGAATATTTGAGTTCCTAAAGATTTTCAACCTCCCTTTTCAATGTATTAATCTCTGTTTCTTGCAGATTCATCTCCTCCACAGACTTTGATAGCTCCATAGTCTTTTCCAATGCTGTCAATGGAGTTGCCGATGGAATTTCCACTGTGGTGGTTGTTGGCATAACTACTTTACTGACCTCAGCTAGGGGAACTGCATTCAATGGAATCAATTCCATTGGGGTTGATTTCTCCTTATCTTTAAATAACCTTTCCAATTCTGCCTCCATTTCCTTTATCTGTGCATTCTACTGCATGATCAGCTTCAACCATTCCTCTTTGTCATCTTCTGCTTCAACTATTTCTTTGGCTTGTGAATCTTCTGTTGGTGGAAATTTCAACTGTTTTCTTAGAGATGCAATGTCAGCATTCTTTTTCTTTATCATCTCCTCTGCCACTTTTACATTTGAGGGATTGTACCCAATCGTGAGCACCAATTCCTCTAAGGATTTTACTCCGTTGTATTTTGAAAAAGAGGATATATTTTCCAACTTCAATTGGATCTGAACATTTCTTAAAGATACCTGTAAGTTAGCTACGGTAGAGGAAGCATGTGCTAATGTGGAGAAGACCATTTCTCCAATCTGTCTGTGCATATCCATCTGGTCAGCTGGATGGACTTGTTTGGTGTCAAAAACAATAGTTGACCTCTTGTAGTTAGTGATCTCTTTGGGGTGAGGCACATGTGCTTGCAAGAAACCCAGATGCATTCTTACTTTCTCTGTGTCAAAGGCTGAAAATAGTTTGTGCTGTGCTGTGGAGGTTTTCTTTCAGAACTGGGCGTAGGTGCTATTAGTCAGCATCTGGTTCTTCTTTTTAATCATATCGTATTTTTCAAAAATGCTTACAGGTGTAGATCCTTGTGGAGTTTGGGTGGTCACAACTATATCTGTCTACTTCTTTGAAGAAGGAATGGACACCACCTGGTGTTCCTCCTCAAACACTTTGGTAGAATGAGACTCTTCTTCACCAAACTTGTGAATTGCATGTGTGGTTTTGGGTCTTTTGCTAGACGCCTGAAACTCTTCTGTTGATACCTCAGTGATTGAAGGAGAGGAATCCTTTCTTGGCCTTTTTTCCTTTTGTATTTGGGGAGTGGTAGTCTGTGAAAAAGAGACCGAAGGAGCTTCCTGTTGTTGAGTGTCTACCAGATTATTTTCCTCCCACTTTGTCTGGTTCGCATACTTTTCAATTTCTGGTTTGAGGATGTGAGCATAAGGTGAACTCTTGTTTTTGGATCTCATCTCTACAATGATCCCAGTCAGATCATAATGCCAAATGAAACTCGTGCTGAACTTCATTTCCTTTAGTAGTTTATCTGCCTCTTCCCCAACAACTTGATTGTTGCAAATAAATGGTCCTATTTTCCCTTTAATCCTCATCTGTTGTTTTTTCTTCAGAGACACAAAATGAATGTCATCTGAATTTATCATCCGACGAATATATTCTAGTGCAAATATCCAAACTGGTACATACTTGGGCAGTTTATATGGAGCTAGTTCACACCCATACACTCTAATCTCCATGTGATTCTGGTATAGGAACCCGTCTCTAGTCTTTGCGAGATACGAAAGGTGCAAAACTCTTTGGATCTCCTCGTTTATCCTTGGTTCTAGTCTTCCACTGAGAATGCCTACCACTGGATGATAGATTAGCTCGATGAATTGTTTGAAACTAAACTCAGTGGAGTTCCTACTGAGCAATGACGTCCATAGGAATACTGCTTGCGGTTGTCCGTCTTTATCCATCTTCTGCATGAGAAAAGAAAATTTGTCTGCATGATATAACATAAACATGTAGGCCAGTATTGAAGAATACCAGAACATGCCTTCTGTAGGGAAAATTGCCAGTTGCTCGTGCAGGTTCTCGGCCAAGAAACTACTGTAATCAAACTGGGTGATCACTTTCTCTTCAACAGAGAAAATGGACAGGAAACCTAAGATAGGTTCATCTAACCATTCACCTGAGAAGTAACTGAGCAAACAACACAGTGTTGAGATAATTTGATTTCCCTTTTCAGAAAATATGGACGAGTGATAGGAAGGATTCTTCTTAGGGAATTGGGATATTGTGGAAGGAACAAATCGAAGATTTATGCTCTTTGGGAAAATGTCAGGTTCTGATACAATTCTGTCAAAGTTTCAATTGTGAGGGGATAATGAGGTTCATCTCTAGGTACTTGAATCATCTGATCGATGGCGTCAGGTGAAATAAGGAAAAGGGTTTCTCCAGATGAAGATAATATGGCTCTCTGATCAGGGAGGTAGTGTGCTTGGCACTTGAGGGAGAATTCAGGGAAGTGATAGACTTGGGGAAAAATATACAGAGGGAGATTTGACTGCCAAAGCCCGATTTCATCGCTCTGATCGATGAAGGTGTCTCTGAACCACGAATGTAGCTCAACAAAGTCAAATTCATAACTGGTTTATGAGATTAGATAGTCTTTGTCTACTAATGGGATCCGATCAAGATTGACAGGAGGTGGGAAAAAAGGATTTTCCTCTACATTTGATTTTTTACTTTTGGGTGCCATTGATTTCCTTCGGTACCTGCACACTGAGCACATGTTAGTAGGTGAAAGATAAGGCTGGACAAGATGTTGCAGAGGTGAAAGAGAATGAGTCTCTCATAGGCATGGCGTGTGATAGCAATGCAAAAGACCCAAACGGGGTTGGGATTTAGAGAACGGGTGTCTGTTGGGCGAAAAAGGACAGATCAGGTGAACAACGAGTATGTGGTTAGTAATAAATGGTTAACAGGTTCTTTAGAGCATGAGAGGCCAGGATGAAAGACGTTTGACATGTGTGTTTGGTCGATGTGTAGACTGGTGATTGAGGGGCGAACGAGAAACATATGACTTGTAACGGTTAGATGGATGGGACGTGCTGACGGGGTCGTAACATGGAACTTGCAGAGGGTGGTTGTGGGATGTGATACCTCGGGATGGTGGTGGTGAGTTGTAAAAAATGGTAGGCAGTAAATTTTTGGAGAGGGGAAGTTAGGATGCAATGAGGTGATGCCACATTGGGATGGGGCCCACCTATACTTTGCTTCATTCCGGACCCCCCCCCCCCCCCCCCCCCCCCCCACCGTTAAAGGTTGAACGGTTGGGGGGGTTCGAGATCCCTTGATGACCATTGATATGGATGAAGCTAGATTAGCCGTTGATTTGGGTGCGTTATTTAAACATCATGTCGGACCCCCCGTTAAAGGTAGAACGGTCGGGGGGGAGGGTCCGAAATTTACTGTGGACCATCTGATTACATGATGATGGGATGATCGTAGATCTGAGTGCACATTTTAAACATCTTTTAAGACACCCCCCCAACCATTAAAGGTCGAACGATCGAGAGGGTCCGAAAATGCATAAGAACCGTAGATATGGGCGCCAACAGCTCGGTCGTAGAGCTAGGCCCGATCTTTAATCTCTGGGGTGCACTTCAATATACAAGGTCAAACTTAGGCTTAATGACCTTTTTATGGGTTTTGCACACTTCCCCCTTTGCTTGTGTCACTATGGGGTTAGACAAAACATTCCACCATCAAGATCCTGCATTTTCCATCGATCATCTTACACTTTTTATTGAAAAGAAACTAACTAACCTATGTCCTAACCTACTCCTTTGTGCCTTTAGCCCAACTTAAACTGTTGGGCTAAGAAAATACTCTACCCTGGGGTTATTTGACCAAGATTACACTATTTGATCAAATTTATTCACTAATCCTAAGTACTTAAATTCAAAAGACTTGGCCATGTTTACACTGTATGGGTCAAGTCATTATCAATTCATGGGGATTTATTCTTTTTCTTTTATGCCCTCTTTTTGTTTTTCTCATTTCTTTTCTTTTCTTTCCTCTTTTCTTTTATTTTCTCTTTTATTTTTTTTTTCTTTTCTTTTCTCTTTTGGAATGCAACAATATATGCAAGTCGAAAACACTAAAGGGACACAATTACAATCAATAGTTGATCCTATAAATTATAGGGTTATAACAATGGCTCCACCTAGGGATGGTATCCTCCTTGTGAGATGCCAAGAATCCTGTTTCTTGTTGTCTTGAAAAATTTCTTCTAGAGCTTCTTCGGTTATCTGAATTGCTTTATTTTGGAAAATTTGATGACATTTTCAGTGTCTTAGGGCCTTCTCTACGGGCTTCAAACACCTGAACAAAAACACCTACACCTAAAATACTCGTAAAAGAAATGATATTTACAATGGAATGGAATGGTGATCTCTCTACTGAGGTGGCAAGTAATTCTTCAACATCCTGCCATTTATAGGCCCCCTTGGCAGGTATGATCCATCACTATTAGCAAGTAGAAAATAATTATTTCCTCTGAAGGCCTGAATGGTGTAAGGACCCTTCCACAAACTATCAAACTTTCCATGTTTACCTTTATCTTCATTTCTGGAGTCCCATCTCAAAACTAGATCACCCAATTCAAAGTTATCCTCTTTGGTTCTCTTGTCATAAATCTTTTTAATATTTTCCTCGATCACTTGAGTTCTGTTGTAAACTTCTTCTCTAGATTTTATTAGGTGGATCATTTGATTTATTCTTCACTGGACATCGTTTGGTTCTTCTTGTGTTTCCTGCAATAGTTTCATGACCGAAACTCCTAATGAAAGGGGAAAAACTGCCTCAGTGCCATACACCAACTGGTATGGAGACATACCAATTGATATTTTGGTGCTTATTCTGTCAACCTAGAGTGCGAAAACCAACTTATTATGCCACGATTTCTTGTTTTCCTGTAGTGTATTTATGAGAATGTTCACTAGACTTTTGTTAGAAGACTCATCTAGCCCATTTCCCCGTGGATAATAAGTCGTCGAGTGTCCAAAAGTAATATGATATTGATTACAAAAATCTATGAGCCTTTTGGATCTGAAAGCCACTGCATTGTCAGCTATAATTTTTCTGGGGCATCCAAAATGAGACAGAATATTAGTTTCTAAAAACTTGATTATGACAGAGTTAGTAGCTTTCCTGCATGGTACAACCTCAATCCACTTGGTTAAGTAGTCATTGGCCGTAAGGATCCATTTATGTTGGCCTGAAGAGGGAGAATGTATTTCACCAATGAAGTCTAGCCCCCATTGTTGGAAAGGGGATTCAACAGAGATGGGATTCATTGGGAGTGGCATATGCTTCCTTTTACCTTAAAAAAATTGACACTTGTGGCAAGAAGTAACCTTCTAGTGAACATCAGCAAATGGAGTAGGCCAGTAAAATCCAGCTCTCAAAATCTTGTTAGCTGTGGTCTTCCAGCTCAGGTGCCCACCACAGTCTCCTGCATGAAAATCTTGAAGAACTTTGTCAACTTCATCTTTTAACAAGCAATTAAATAAGATACCACCAGGATCTTTCCAATAGAGATTGCCTTCCAAAATACAAAATTTCAATGCTTTCAATTTAATAAATCTACCTTTGGTCTTAATCAAAACTGGAGGAGCTTGTAAATTGTGGAGTACAAAAATGAGGTTTGCGTACCAAGGGGAGTTTAAGAATGCCTCTTTTATGTTTGGAGTCGCCTTCTCTTCCGGTCCGTTTACTACAGCCAAAAAGTTAATATCTAAAGCATGAAAATTAGACTCAGCCATTAGTTTGGCCAAACCCTGTCCTTTGATCAATTTATTAGGTTTTATTTCAATGTCGTACTCCAGAATAACCGCAATCCATTTTCCTCTTCTGCCATCCAGATTATCCTGGGTCAGGATATCCTTAACCACTATGTTTGGGACGTATGCAATTTTGTGAGAGTGGAGAATATAGACCCTAAAATATTTTATAGCCTTTACCAGAGTGAAGGCTTGTTTCTCCATAATGTTATAATTCAATGCTGCGTCTCTTAAAGCTTTGCTAGAAAAAGCTATGGGTTGCTCGTACTCTTCACTGTTTTTCTGCAACAATACCATTGCTATAGTGTGCTCAGATGCGAAGGAGAAAAGATAAAAGTATTTGATATAGTCAAGGCTAATCATAACTGGGGCTTGGGTGAGAGCATGTTTCACTTGCTCAAATGACTATTTGGACTCGGCGTTCCATTTGATTTTTGTGTCCTTTTTCAACATATTGGTGATATTCCTAAGAAGTTCGACCAAGTTTGGTATGAATCTTCTAAGGAAATTTATTTTTCCAATGAAAGATTGTAGTTCTTTGATGTTCCACCTTCTGGATAACTTATATCCTGATGGGATCTATTTTAATTCCATCTTTTGAGATTATGTGTCCCATTATTTTGCCTTCCTCTAACCCGAAAAGGATTTTCTTAGGATTCAATGAAATCCCAAATATCCTGCACTTCTCAAACACACGTCCGAGGTGAAGCAAATGTTCTTTGTCGTACTTGGAGTAAACAGTTACATCATCCAGATAAATGAATATAAATCTCCCAGTATCATCCACAAAGGCAATATCCATTGCTCTTTGGAAATTAACCCCAACGTTCATCAGACCAAAAGACATCTTTACATACATGAAGGTTCCCTAGGGTGTGGTAAAAGTTGTCTTCTCTTGATCTTCTGGATGGACCAGAACTTGGTTGTAACCAGAGAAACCATCCAGTAAGGAGATCCTACTGAATCCGACCACCTTTTGTAAAATATGGTATGGTCCATTTTGGGTAAAGGGTAATTGTCTTTGAGGGAGACTTTTTTCAGATTTCTGAAATCTATATAGAGTCTGATCTCACCAGTTTTCTTCCTGGTCAGAACTAGATTAGAAAACCATTTGGAAAATTTCGAGGGGACTATAATCTTGGCATCATACATATTTTTGATTTCTTTCTCTATCAGTGGAAGCAACTTGGGATTAATTCTCCTAAGTTTCCATCTGAAAGGTTTGTGTTCTTCTTTTATGGGAATCCGGTGCTGTATGATACTTGTGTCATAGGATTTTAAGTCCTCATAGCCCCAGGAAAAAACATCTATATATTCCTTAAAAAGTTCAATGTATTTGCTTTTTTGCTCTGGTGGCAGGGATTTAGACAGTTTTATCATTTTGGGGTTTTCTTCTGTTCCTATGTTGCAATCTTCAACCTCTTTACCGCTAGTTTCAATTTTTGTTTTTTTGGCCACATCGTTAAAATCAAACAAGTCTTACAACAGAACTAAACCTCTAGGTAACACATTATTTTTCAACTATAGGATATCAGAATCTACATCATTTTCATTGAATTCTTCAACATCTATTGTATTTACACTGCCATTCTCAAAAACAGATTTATTTACAAATTTGTCACCATTTTCTAAATCTATGTTTGTACATTCAAAGTCATTTTTACATTGCATAAAATCTTCAATTTGATAGTCATTTCCAAATACCTGCCAATATCTGATGTTGTCAGGAATGGTGGGTCTTCACTTCACCTCCAAGGTGTACTTGTGAGTGGGATGAAAAGGGATTTTACAGGTAGCTGCTGACGTAGCCAGTCCATCTACGAGTATATTTTGTCCCCTAGGCATCACCTGCAAGTTAATCTTAGTAAAGCATTGAAGAGCATCTAAAACAACATTACTATAGGCTCTAAGTCTGGGATGTTTTGCTACATACTCACCTTTTATTTACTTGATAATCAATTCAGAATCACCCCTTACCATTATCTGCTTAGCACCAACTTTCTTCAATAATTTCAGGACGAGCATTAAAGCCTCGTACTCGGCTATGTTGTTAGTACATTGGAAGTTCAGTTTATAGGAATGATTCTCTAAGTACTTTGATATGTGGTTATGCATCCACACTCTGGCTTCAACTCCTTCTTTACTCATAGCACCATCGAAGTCCATGCTCCAGAAGTCTTCTGGAAATTCCTCATTTTCTTCAATCATGGGGTTTCTTACTTCGACAACTACTTTATCATCCTTTGGATCAGGTGCATCATCCTCCATTTGTGCGATTTGTTCTTCAAGATCACCATCATTATATAGAATAAAATAATCCAGGTCAGAGTGTGTGGAATATAATTGGTAATTGTGTGGCTTTTCCTGACTACTGACCATATACTTCATCAATGTTTCCCTGTAAAGTCTTCTCTGTTGACTGAAAACTAGAATGGTGGCGTAGGACATATCTAGCTACAAGGTTCCTCTCAATTTAGCTTCCCAAGACCTTGATAGCAACATACCATACTTGGGGGGAATATCTACCATGACGATGTCCATCACCAAACTTTTCGTCGGGATTTGAGCCAAGGTGATGCACAAGTCTTTAATCAAGCCTATACATTTGACCTTGCTGGAGTCGAAAGAATGCAAATCTTTGTAGGGTCTGGTGACCTCGAGTCCTATCTTTTCCATCACGGATTTGGGCATTAGGTTGTGAGAGGTAGCCAAATCCATCATAGTGTTGTGTAATATCAGATTGTGGATATTTAGGCTGATGTAAAAGGGGGCCACAACGCCATTATCAGTTTGACCATCAACTTCAGGACCAAACATGAGCTTAGGTCAATCATCGACAAGGTTTACTGTGTTAGAGTGGTGTATAGATGAAACATTCAAGGTTTTGGTACCTATATCGGGTTCGATGCTTAAAGCTTTTATCACCTGAGACCTGTAAGCATTCTTGTTCATCATCTCAGAGAGGGGAATGGGAATCTTCAATTTTGCTAGTTCCTTTTCAAGGATGAAAGGAACGGTGGTTTTGTTTAAACTTTGTACTTCTGATTTATCGATAGAAACTCTGTGGATAGGTGAACTTGTTTGAATGGTTGATGAAACTTCTATCCGACTTGTTCTCTTAAGAATTTATGGAATTTTTTGTGCAAGAGATTCAACATCATTCTGCTCAGGAGATTTCTTGGGAAGGTTTTCTGAGGTTTTCTTGATTTCAACAACCTTCTTCGGAGAATTCTCATTAGCCTTATTACTCCTCAAGTTATACTGCCTATGAACCTCCATTATAGTGTTCTCAAAGGCTTGTTGTTCTATTTTCTCAGCTTCCTCATTTACCTCTGTTTATGAAAGGAGAAAGATTTCATGTTCTTCCTAGGTGAGGAAAATAGATTCATGATCGTGATCATGATCACCCATTAGATTTATATGAGTATCATAAAAATCCTCAATTACTTACTCCTTGTCATCATCATAGTTTTCCTGGAGAGGTGGTCTAATTTGCTGATCAGGTCCCCTTTGTTCCCGTTGATCTCTAGGATCTCTCTGTCTAATTTGAGGTGGATTTCTTCTAAAGTTCGAGTTTCTGATTTGAGGGGCATCTAGGTTCTCCATAGGTGGGTTCCTGTTAGTTATGGTGAGTCTCTCCATCATTTTCTCCATAGCTCTGGTGAGAGAATCTAATTTGGCATCTGATGAGGAAGTAGAAGGTTCTTCTTTGATGGTGACCCCCTTTTCTGTTCTTTGCCTGGCCCTTCTGGACAAAATATTTGCTTCTACATTGACGACACTTCTTTGCATGTATTCCAGAGTTGTTGCATTTCTTTCCCTTAATTGATATGACATGTTGATGTAAAAAACATTAGGGAACTTTATTAACACCAAACCTTGTGGTGGTTTGATTTCAATCGGGATAGAATTGTATAGATTGTTGAAATGAGTGCAATAATCCTACATTGTCTCTCCTTGGTTCCTTTTGATGTTCTCATACTCTGACAAAATCTGGAGAGGATTTTTCTTTACCTCCCACTAGTCAAGGAAAGTCTGATGAAAGCCAACAATATCAATAATGGTAGCAACACGTAAAGTTTTGAACCATTTTTTCACTTCTCCAGTTAGACTTTGTGCAAATAATTTCATCTGCACATCAACTTCATCTACTTCCTGCAGGTCAAAGTAATCATTCATTTTATCAACATGTTGTTGTGCATTCAACGGACCAATACTATCAAACTATGGGAGTCTAGTTTGATAATCTTGGGGCATGTTATGTAAAGGAGAAACCAATACCAATGGAGCATATCTTGCCGCCATGATTGGTGGGGGAGGCTGAACAACAACCTGTGTGATAGGAGAGGTAATGCCTAAAGATATAGAAGATGAAGGGCTTGGAGGAATGGAATGACCTGGTTTAGTTTTAGCAGAAACTGCAGCAATAGTTAAAGTAAGAAGTTCGACGGACTGCTGAAGATGGAGTTTGTCTAAGTATTGACCAAGATTTGCGACTAGGTCTTCGAGCTTATCAGTCTCGGGGTGAAAACGTTGATCAACTTCAGCTTTAGGAGAAAGTATCTTAGGGGTCTTGGGCTGAAAAACGGTTTGGTCTAAGACTGTTTTACTGACAAAAATGTCGGATTTTGTCTTGAAAAGACTTGTTTGAAAGGGTATTTTAGGCTCAAGGTATGGAAGAACAACTAACTTCTCTGGGATGGAAAAAGACCTTGGAAGTGGGTTGTTACTCCTCAAAATTTCTGCAATATTTTTCTTCCTGAGTAGTCTTTCGGAGTTATCTATTACTATTGCAGGTTCTAGGTCAGGATGAGATCTGGTAAAAATTCTTTTGGGAGCCAGAACTGTTGATTTTATTCTTCCTTTGGAGATTTTAACTATTTATATACAAACTTTAACAACCTTTGAACATTATTTCTAGATAAAATTTAGGGTTTGTTTTTCTTCCAGAAATAAAGTTGTCTTTGTTCTAGGGGAAAGAAAACAAGGGGTGGAAAGTTTGTTCAGTTTGTCCCCAGTATGGTCGCCATTTATGTTATCACTCTGTAAATTTCCAGAGGTTGTTGTGAGGTAAGAATAAATTTATTAGAGGTAGCCTTAACCAACTGCTTCGAAACTGGGAGCTAGCCCTACCAGTTTCATAGAGGGATCTCTCTGTGAGTTTTAGATTTGTTTGGATTTTCAAGATTTTAGGCTAGTTAGAAAGAATATAACCGAGTTGTTTGCATTGTTTTTAAATGAAATGGATGAATATCACTTACACTTCCATTGGGCTGCGGGGTCTGTTTTAAAAAAGATAGAGGTTAAATATAACTTTTCTAAGATTTTTTTTACAGGGTGAGATAGTGCTAATGCTGGATTCTTTAGGAATAAAATGGTGTATTGATGAAAAAGGTGAGATATCAGTTAAAACAAAAAAGAATTTAAGAATTTCTTTGTTATAACATCAGAAGAAAAACATTTAAATCTATAAAATATTAAGAACAAAGTACACAATGGAAAATTCTGCAACTATAACTTCCTTTAAAGATTAGATTTAGAAGGACAATATGATAACTGAGAAGGAATTTTTTTTTATGCAGACAGAGGAAACTTCACCAAAAATTAACACGCAGGAATCCTGTGAAACTTCTCTTTGTATTACTGGAATAACCTCTTGATAAAAATTACAATGATTAGAGCTTGCTTGGGTGTAAAGATCAACAACCCTCCATACTTCTAAGTTGGAAATATTTATAATAAAAGTTGCAAATGACCCTGTCATTAATGAACAGGACATGATAGAGTCTAAGTCTAACTAACTAGCTAACAAGATGCATAAATGTAGTAACTGATGATGATGTGTCGGTGAGTCATTCAGATGACTTTAACCGTGCTGGATGCTGAGCTGGATGAGGCTTTACCTTTACTCAATTAATTCACACAGCTCATCCCATCTTTGTGTACTTGGGATGGTAACTTTCAATAGACGGTGGTAGACTTCGTCCATATCGGTGTATTTAGCAAAAGTTGGATTGATGAGGAAGATGTACTTGATTTCGTGTTGTATGCTGAGGTCATGCTGCAGAGTCTCCAAGAACGCTTTGCCCGTGATGCTACCTTGTATCCATGAAAACTTGGAACTATCTTTGGCCATGGTCGCGATATTTTGCTTGTAATTGGAAAAAGTCATTAATTTATCATTTAGGACACGTAGATCAAGAAGACCCTTTTTCTGTAAGGCTTCAATCTTGCTAAAGAAGCTCCAAACTCCAATGTCCATGTTTTGAGCCTTTTCCTCCAACTGCAACATTAATCCCTTTTTAGTCAACACTCTTTTTACTTCGAGGATAGTCTTTGTTCTGTCTTCGACTTTCAGTTCTTCCAACTCTTCTTTGATTTTTGAGTTCAGAAACTTGATGATCTCGTTGGCTGCCGAGGGTATTTCATCTAGTTCTCTTCTTATCTTGTCAATGGCCTGCCTACTCTTCAACACCAGATCATGTTGTTCAACATGATTTTCACCATGGGCCAACTATCGTTTATGGAATTAGAGATGTCTGTCCAGATATTTTCTTTAGCCTCGACTAGTGTCTTTCCTGCCACTGTTTGTTTCTGGAGCTTTTGTATTTCCTGCTTGAGCTTCTCTACTGCCTGTCTCTCAACATTATATCTTATTTGGAAATAATATTTGAGTTCCTGGAGATTTTCAACCTCCCTTTTCAACCTATTAATCTCTGTTTCTTGCAGATTCATCTCCTCCATGGACTTTGATAGCTCCATAGTCTTTTCCAATGCTGTCAATGGAGTTGCCGATGAAATTTCCACTGTGGTGATTGTTGGCATAACTGCTTTACTGACCTCATCTAGGGGAACTGCATTCAATGGAATAACTTCCATTGGGGTTGATTTCTCCTTCTCTTTTAATAACCTTTCCAATTCTACCTCCATTTCCTTTATCTATGCATTCTACTACATGATCAACTTCAACCATTCCTCTTTCTCATCTTTTGCTTCAACTATTTCTTTGGCTTGTGAATCTTTTGTTGGTGGCAATTTCAACTATTTTCTTAGATATGCAATGTCAACATTATTTTTCTTTGTCATCTCCTCTTCCACTTTTACATTTGAGGGATCGTACCGAATATTGAGCACCAACTCCTATAAGGATTTTACTCTGTTGTCTTTTGCAAGAAAGGATATATTTTCTAACTTCAATTGGGTCTGAACATTGCTAAAAGATATCTGTAACTTAGCTGTGGTAGAGGAAGAATGTACTAATGTGGAGAAGACCATTTCTCCAGTCTGTCTGTGCATATCCATCTAGTCAGTTGGATGGACTTGTTTGGTGTCAAAAACAATAGTTGACCTCTTGTAGTTAGTGATATCTTTGGGGTCAGGCACTTGTGCTTGCAGGAAAGCCAGATGCATTCTTCCTTTCTCTGTGTCAAAGGTTGACAATAGTCTGTGATGTGCTGCGGAGGTTTTTTTCTAGAACTGGGTGTAGGTGCTATTAGTCAACATCTGGTTATTCTTTTCCATCATATCATATTTTTAAAAAATTCTTACAGGTGCATATCCTTGTGGAGTTTGGGTGGTCATAACTATATCTGTCTTCTTCTTTGAAGAAGGAATGGACACCACCTAGTGTTCCTCCTCAAACAATTTGGCAGAATGAGACTCTTCTTTACCAGACTTGTGAATTGCATGAGTGGTTTTGGGTCTTTTGCTAGATGCCTGAAACTCTTGTGCTGATATATCAGTGATTGCAGTAGAGGAATCCTTTCTTGGCCTTTTTTCCTTTTGTATTTGGGGAGTGGTAGTCTGTGAAAAAGAGACCGAAGGAGCTTCCTGCTGTTCAGTGTCTACCAGAGTATTTGCCTCCCACTCTGTCTGGTTTGCATACTTTTCAATTTCTGGTTTGAGGATGTGAGCATAAGGTGAACTCTTGTTTTTGGATCTCATCTCTACAATGATCTCAGTCGGATCATAACGCCAAATGAAACTGATGCTGAACTTTATTTCCTTTAGTAGTTTATTTGCCTCTTCCCCAATAGCTCGATTGTTGTAAATAAACAATCGTATTTTCCCTTTAATCCACATCTGCTGTTTTTTCTTCAGAGACACAAAATGAATGTCATCTGAATTTATCATCTGACGAATATATTCTAGTGCAAATATCCAAACCGGTACATACTTGGGCAGTTTATATGGAGCTAGTTCACACCCATACACTCTGATCTCCATGTGATTCTGGTATAGAAACCAGTCTCCAGTCTTTGTGAGATCCGAAAGGTGAAGAACTCTTTGGATCTCCTCGTTTATCCTTGGTTTTGGTATTCCACTGAGCATGCCTACCACTGGATGATATAATAGCTCGATGGATTGTTTGAAACTGAAATCAATGGAGTTCCTCCTGAGAAATGATATCCATAGGATTACTGCTTGCGGTTGTCCGTGTTTATCCATCTTCTGCATGAGAAAGGAAAATTTGTCTGCTTTATAGAACATAAACATGTAGGCCAGTATTGAAGAATACCAGAACATGCCTTCTGTAGGGAAATTGCCAATTGCTTGTGCAGGTCTCGGCCAAGAAACCGCTATAATCAAACTGGGTGGTCACTTTCTCTTCAGCAGAGAAAATGGACATGAAACCTAAGATAGGTTCATCCACCCATTCATCTGAGAAGTAATCAATCAAACAACATAGTGTTGAGATAAATTGATTTCCCTTTTCGAAAAATATGGACGAGTGATAGGGAGGATTCTTCTTAGGGAATTGGGCATCTTGTGGAAGGAACAACTCGAAGATTTGTGCTCTTTGGGGAAACGTCAGGTTCTGATACAATTCTGTCAGAATTTCAATTGTGAGGGGGGAACGAGGTTCATCTCTGGGTACTTGCATCATCTGATCGATGGTGTCGAGTGAAATAAGGAAAAGGGTTTCTCTAGACGAAGATACTATGGCTCTCTGATCAGGGAGGTAGTTTGCTTAGCACTTGAGGGAAAATTCAGGAAAGTGATAGACTTGGGGAAAAAGATACAGAGGGATATTTGACTGCAAAAGCCCGATTTCATCATTTTGATTGATGAAGGTGTCTCTGAACCACAACTATAGCTCAACAAATTCGAATTTAGACCTGGTTTCTGAGATTAGATAGTCTTTGTCTGCTAATTGGATCCGGTCGAGATCGACAAGAGGTGGGAGAAAAGGATTTTCCTTTACATTTGATTTTTTACTTTTGGGCGCCATTGATTTTCTCCAGTACCTACACACTGAGCACACGTTAGTAGGAGAAAGCTAAGGCTGGACAAGATGTTGTAGAAGTGAATGAGAATGAGTCTCTGATAGGCATGGAGCATGCGAGCAATGCGGAAGACTGAGATGGGGTTGGGAATTAGAGAACGAGTGTCCGTTGGGAAAAAAATGACAGATAAGGTGAACAATGGGTATGTGGTTAGTAATAAATGGTTAACGGTTTCTTTAGAGCATGAGAGGGTAGGATGAGAGACGTCTGACGTGTGTCTCTGGTCGACGTGTAGACTGGTGATTGTGGGGAAAATAGGAAATATATGACTTGTAACGATTAGATGGATGGGACGTGCTGATGGGGTCGTAACATGGAACTTGCAGAGGGTGGTTGTGGGATGTGATACCTCGGGATGGTAGTGGTGAGTTGTAAAAAATGGTAGGTAGTAAATGTTTGGAGAGGGAAAGTTAGGATGCAATGAGGTGATGACGCGTTGGGATTGGGCCCGCCTGGACTATTGCTCACATCCCACAACCACCCTTGCTGACCGTTAATCCAGGCGAAGCTATATTAACCACTGATTTGGGCACATTATTTAAACATCATGTCGGACCCCCCCCCCACCACCATTATAGGTAGAACAGTCGGGAGGGGGGGTTTGGAATCTCTTGTGGATTGTTCGATTATGCGCTGATGGGATGACCATAGATATGAGCACACATTTTAAACATCTTTTTGGACCCCCCATCCCCCACCGTTAAAGGTCGAATGATCGGGAGGGTCCAAAAACTCATAGGAACTGTAGATCTAGGCGCCAACAACTCGGTTGTAGATCTAGGCTCGATATTTAATCTCTGGGGCACGCTTCAATATACAAAGTCAAACTTAGGATTAATGACCTTTTTATGGGTTTTGCGCACTGCCCCCTTTGCTTGTGTCACTACGGGGTTAGACAAAACATTCCACCATCAAGATCCTGCATTTTCCATTGATCATCTTACACTTTTTATTGAAAAGAAACTAACTAACCTATGTCCTAACCTACTCCTTTGCGCCTTTAGCCCAACTTAAACTATTGGGCTAAGAAAATACTCTACCCCGGGGTTATTTGACCAAGATTAGATTGTTTGATCAAATTTATTCACTAATCCTATGTAGTTAAATTCAAAATACTTGGCCATGTTTACACTGTATGGGTAAAGTCATTATCAATTCATGGGGCTTTATCCTTTTTCTTTTATGCCCTCTTTTTTTTTTCTCATTTCTTTTCTTTTCTCTTTTAGAATGCAAAAATATCTGCAAGTCGAAAACACTAAAGGGACAAAATTACAATCAACAGTTGATCCTATAAATTATAGGGTTATAAAAAAAGGGAAGTTGAAATATCTCATGACCGACATGTAGCATAGAAAATTATTCGTCAATTCACTCCTACCACATTTAAAGTACCCATTGCAACAACAGAAGTTCCAGACGCATGTAGAGGCTCTGCAGGCATCCCTACAACTAGAAGAAAATTAGTATCAACAGACATATCCAACTATTGAAGAACTAAAGGAGGATTTGATATACTACATGCAGAACGAAAGGAAACCACAAGAACTAATGTCCAACATTAGTGCAATATATGGCAGTAGGAATGAAAAACACATTACCAATAAGAGGACCATGGTGTGAAGTATGCAAGAAACTGGGTCACGACCCATATCACTGCTCGATGATGCAAAAATACCAGATAGTCCCAAAGAGTTCATATTGCACCTTTTGCAAGTCTGTAGGCCACGATGACAAACATTGTAGAAATATGGATTTGATGTGAGAAAGGACATCAGACACATATAGAGTACAGGCCGAAATGATGATTGGGAAAGTCGCATCATAGTTTAATCAAGTTCCAACTCCATACAACACTACGCAACAACAATATAATACTGTGCAAAAACCATATAATAAAGCACAACCATAGTAGAACACAACGTAGCCTCAACACAATACCGTACAATATAACTGGGGGCCTGAGTATAACACACTGAGAGGAGATCGAGTAGGCTACAGAGGTGGAGGGCAAGCGAGAGGAGGAGGTTTTAGATGAGGCCGAGGACCAATGGTATGTCATAATTTCCAACAACCTGGACATTATGCAAGAGAATGTATGCTTCCACCAACAAATTGTATGTATTGTCACGCATCAGACCATGATACAGAGGAATGTGCGACACTATTAGTAAAGATCCAGGAAAAGAGGAACCAGAACAACCAGAATGTTCAGTGGATATCAACCGAAGTAAGGGATGAAGGAAGAAATATCAACATAGTTACTCGTGGAGGAGCTAAAACAGGAAATGATGCAGTCTAACAAGAGCCAACACAAAATCAATGGGTCAAAAAGAACGTCGAACCAAGGAAGTAGTTTAACACACAAAAGGAGAAGGAGATATTTAAGCAAGCTCGACAAGAATTTCAGAAGGAGGACATTGCGACGACTTCAACTACACAACAAAGCAAGGAAGTACCGGAGTAGGAGATGCCTCCATTATTGGATCATACCAACGAGCCACATTCTATGGGACAAGTAAGTACAATCAAAGGCTTTTTGAAATCATGTGTAAAGGTATTAAGTGATCCATCATCTGTGAAAATATTACAAAACATACTAGAAAAATGTAGCATGGAAACAGAGGGAAAACTAGAACCAAAAATAGTCAATCACCTACATACCAAGTGGAGAATGAGTATGGAGTTTAGACTAAATGCAAACATTGGAGATTTCAATATGGGAGATATCATACTGGATCTAGGATCTGAAGTTAATGTATTACCAAAGAAGACATGGAAATTCATGGGAGAGCCCGCGTTAGAATATTCACCCATTCAATTGAAACTGACAAACCAACACAGATTCCTACCAATCGGTAGACTGAAAGGAGTGACAATCAACCTGGATGGAGTGTGCACTAAAGCAAAATTTGAAGTCATTGGAATAGTGGATGGCACAACACCATACCCAACATTACTTGGTTTGGTTTGGGCGTTTGACAATCAAACCATAATAAAATTAAAGACCAGGAAAATGACATTTGATTCAGGTGAATATAGGGTCATCTTGCCATTATACCCCTCAGAGGGGGAAAGGTTTGTAGAACCTACTTGCCTAGACTTAGAGGAAATCGACTAGTTGTATAGAACAATTGCACGCGATGAGGATTATGTAAACCCAACTGTAGATGGGATAATCAATTGGTGGAGTATTACTTCATGTGCAATAGACTCAGATACTGGTTTAGAGAACTGGAAACAAAGGCTACATGAAGTATCCACAAGAATATGTGCAAGAATAGACCGCACAGTAAGATGGGTAGGCACGAAAATAAGGGAACCACCCAGTTTCCACGAAATAATTGATTTGGAAATATTTTTGGCACATTACGAAGATGAATATTCAGAGAACCAAAGACTGTTAGCATTGGATATAGAACTCAAGGCCACACCAACAAGATGGTGGGGCGCGCACAAAGAGACAATCATAGATTGGTACCAATGTAAGCGATTACTGCGCAGAACATAAAAACAACAAGCAACATAAGTATGATGGACAAGGGGCACCAACATAACACTTGGAGGAGTGCATAACACTGTGGAAAATGACACCCCCAGAGGAATGGCCTCATTATTTCATACACACTCTAGAGGGAATACCATCGAATTGGTATACAGACCAAGAATTACGTAAAGGAACTACAACCTGGATGACACTGCAATAGAATTTTACAATCACTTTCTCATTTGAACATGAGAACCCCAACATAGACACAACTCTTAAAATTAAAAGAGGGGTGATATTCATCAAAGAACCAAAACTCGAACTCATAACAGAAGAACAACACAGAAATAAACATACAGTTAAAGAACTATTGTCATGTTACCATGTGCAGGAGGAAGCACCAGATGAAGACGATCCGCACGATATTCAGATAGAAGAATACGAGGGAGAAAGAGAAGTGGAAGGACCATCTATAGAATCAAAAGTTATTGCCGCGCTGATCAAGGTAAAGAAAGTCAACATTGGGGCAGCTGAAATTCACAAGATGGACAATATTGGAGATTACTGGGATGAACAAATGGTAGAAAGCATAACAAAGTTATTACGTGATTACATAGACCTGTTTCCCATGAAATTTACAGAGATGAAGGGTATAACAAGAGAGATAGGAGAAATGAATATACCACTCAGAACTGAAGCTAGATCGATCAGACAATGAGCATATAGACTGAATCCAATATATAAGTAGAAAGTCAAAGCTGATATCGACAAGATGATCGAATCCAGAATCATAGAACCGGTTGAAGAATCAAAGTGGATAAGCTCGATGGTAGTGCAGGACAAGAAACAAGAAGGGATCAGGATATGCGTCGAATTGAGGAAGTTGAACAATGTTAAGCCCTAATATTGGCTCATTACCCTTTAATTGGGGCATATTAGATTAGTAATGCTATTTTATTTATGTCAGCTTTAGGCCATTAGTTGTAATTTATATTAGTAATGTTATTTTAATTATGTCGGCTTTAAGACATTATTTGTAATTATACCTCCTAGTCTCCTATATATACCAAGGAGACATTTTCATTTTGGATCATCTTGTACTTGAACATTTAAGTGGGGTAAAAGGAGGTTGCCCCCTCGAAGAGGCTTATTATCTGAAATTATCTCTTTTTCAAGGCATTTAATACTTTTCCTGAGGTTTTTATATGCTATATTGATGTTTGGTTCTTAACATATGGTATCAGAGCTCAAGGTCTTGGGGTTTCGCTGCTACATTTGAGACACCGTGGAATTTTCACTATAACTTTGTTTATACAACATTTTAGAAGGACCTTCTTGGAGGGTATTTAGTAGACGGATCAAGTTACGTTGGGTTCAAAATTCAGCTCCTGAGGCCTTATACTTTCAAAGATACAGCCTGTACAAGATAGGGTTCTGGAATCATCCTGAAATGAGTCATTGTGGAATTTTCACTATAAAACATTTTCTGTAACGTTTCAGACCCTTTCCTCTGGAGGCCATTTATATAAATTATTAAGGTACCTGTGGTAAAAATTTCAGCCTCTGTTTCATCTTAAATTTGTAGATACACCTTGTGTAAGATAGGGTATCTGACTAGTCCTATTGACTAGCCTCTAGAAGGTGTTCCAGGTAAAACAAGCATAACTTCTTGCTAGAGTATCCAAATTGAGTGGGACTGGTTGCATTGGATTGTGGACAGTCTGTAGTATTTTGGGTGTGAGTTTCAGAATTTTATATCAATTATTTTTCGTGGGGCATTCTATACAAGTGAGATCTACCGGAAAGGCCGAAAATCGGCAAGTTGTGAGGAAGTTACCGTAAATTCCACTTGGCACATCCAATTTTGATCAGACCTGTGGCATTGCAGAGAAGAAATATCAGAGAAATACCTAAAAGAAAGTTTCATACCCAGAAGGGCCGAAACTTGGGAGA
>ML776593.1:421070-442804 GCA_009831015.1 Picea engelmannii | reverse complement strand
TTATACCTCCTAGTCTCCTATATATACCAAGGAGACATTTTCATTTTGGATCATCTTGTACTTGAACATTTAAGTGGGGTAAAAGGAGGTTGCCCCCTCGAAGAGGCTTATTATCTGAAATTATCTCTTTTTCAAGGCGTTTAATACTTTTCCTGAGGTTTTTATATGCTATATTGATGTTTGGTTCTTAACAAACAATGCATGCCTACATGACCCATTCCCTACACCTTTCACGGATGAAGTGTTAGAGAACGTAGGAGGACATGAAGCTTACTCATTTACTGATGGATTCTTAGGCTACCATCAAATCAAGATAACACAGGAAGACAGATACAAGACCACGTTTGTGACATAATGGGGATCTCACAAGTACTTAGTCACTCCATTTGGACTAAAGAATGCACCATCAATCTTTTCTAGAGTAGTCATTGCTACGTTCAAGGAATTCATCCACCAGTTTCTAGAAGTATACTTGGATGATTGGATAGTCTATAGTTTGTTGAAAAAACATGTAGAAGTCTTACGACTAATGTTAGAAAGATGCAGGCAGTGCCAGATATCAATGACCATAAATAAATGCATATTCAGAACACCATTTGGGATACTATTGGGCCATATAGTATGTAAACAAGGTTTACTCATATATCCTGCAAAGATTGCAGTAATTGTTAGCTTACTAGCATAAAAAACAGTCTGTCAGCTAAGAGAGACACTGAGACACATAGGATACTACATGAAGTTTATGAAAGGGTACACACATATTACTACACCAATGGAAAAGATGTTAATAAAGGATACAAAGTTTCAGTGGAACGACGAGTGTCAACACGGTTTGGATACATTGAAAGAAAAGATGGTCACCACGCCAATATTAGTATTTCCATACTAGGAGAAGACATTCCATGTCCATGTAGATGCATAATCCATAGCATTTGGAGCTATCTTGGATCAGCCAGGAGCAGGAGAACGGGATTACCCCATAGTATTTGCGAGCATAAAGCTATCAGAATCAAAACAAAAATACAACACTATAGAGTGAGAAGGCCTAGATATGGTCTACACACTACAAAAATTCTGACATTATTTATTGGGAAAACACTTTAAGATGTTCACAAAGAACTTAGCCCTGAAATACCTAGTCAACAAGCCAGTGTTGGGGGGGAGAATCTCCCGATGGTTACTTCTATTTTAAGAATTTTACTTTGAAGTAATAATCAAGCCAGGAAAAATGAATGCATGACCTGACCACCTATCAAGAGTCACAAATGGAGAAGAACCTACAAACTTAGAAGACAACTTTCCATATGCACAGTTATTCTTGGTTCAAATCGCTGATGAATACTTTGTGGATATCATTCAGTACTTGAGTACAGGTACTGCACCATAAGAATATAACACTGGACAAAAGAAAAAATTGGTAGTCTGTGTCGCAGACTATCAACTGATTGCAGGACACTTATACAAAATGGGTGTAGACAACATATTGCATAGATATGTGTTAGAACATGAAAGACCAAGGGTGTTAGCAGAATCCCACGAGGGGATTGCAGGAGGAAATTATGTAGGCAAAGATACCATGCAGAAGGTATTACACGCAGGACTATGGTGGCCGACAATTCACAGAGACTCGAAGGAGTATTGTGAGAGATGTGATGTTTGTCAAAGGGTAGGTAAACCCAACAAAAGGGACAATATGCCATTACGAACACAAGTAACATTGCAGGCATTCGAAAAGTGGGACTAATCAACCCACCAACAAAAAGAACATGATCTAGGTACATTATCACCGTGACATAGTACCTAACAAGATGGGCAGAAGCCACACCAGTGAAGGATTGCAGTGTAGAAACAACAACACACTTCCTATCTGAACAAGTGATCACTCGATTTGGATGCCCAAGAGTTTTGATGAGCGACCAAGGAAAAAACTTCATAAACAACACCATCAATGCTATGACTGAAGAATTTGAAGTCCATTATCAAAAGAGCACACCATATCACCCACAGAAAAATGGCACAGTGGAAGCATTTAACAAAATCCTGGAAAATGCGCTGACAAAGATCTGTAACGTTAATAGGGACGACTAGGACCTCAAAGTACTAGCAGTACTATGGGCCTACAGGATTACATGTAAAAAGTTGACAGGGCACACACCATTTAAACTGGTCTATGGCCAAGAGGCAGTGGTGCCATTAGAATTCTTAGTACCAAGCTTGAGCGTACCAACAATTACACAAATGAAAAAATCAGGTGTAGTACAGGAGAGACTGAACCAACTAATGACCATGGAGGAAGATCGAATCTTAGCAGGATTTCACCAACAAGTTCAGAAAGCAAGGGACAAATCTTGGCATGATAGACACATAAAGAAGAAAAATTTCAAGGAAGGAGATCTAGTATTGATGTATGACAACAAATCATTTCAACACCCAGGAAAGCTAAGAATTCACTGGCTAGGACCGTACGAAGTGAAATCTGTCATAGATGGAGGAGATGTACAATTGAGAGACTTATCAGGGGTAGAAGTAAGAGGGATGATCAATGGGAGCCGACTGAAGCTATACAAGGACAGTCGACCACCCATCACGCATTAAAAAAAAAATGTTAAACAATGCCAACAGAGGAAAAGTGTGTCGAAAGAAGAAATAACACGCACACTTAGGAATACAAACTCGACGAGGGGAAGGAAAATGACCACATATTAATGGAAACAAGCGAGAAAATGGAAAGATGGAAAAATAAGTACGACATGGCGACATTAGGTGGAATTAAAGGATGGAAAGGACCGATGGGGTGACACATTAATTGCGCCAACTGGAGATAGAAAGGAAAAGTAATAGCAAGTATGAAAAAACCATAGTTGCATTGAACCCATAATTGAGGAAGCATCTTTGACAAGCTTCATGGGAAGCCCATACAACACACAGATGTGGGAACAAAGAGTCCATTTGTGAAAGGAGAGAAAACATAGAGAAATAAAGGTTAAGGAGCACATATTCAAGTTCACAGGGGTCACAAAGACCATCCAAACTCAACAAACACTTGAAATTCACCACAATGGCACCACCAAAGCAAGAAGAAGCAATCCAGAGTGCTAGAACAGCCAGAGTTAAAACCAGGTCATGGGTACATATGGAAGAAAGTGAACAACAACTGTTGGAGATTGTCAATGTCGATGAAATCCCATCCCCAGACACAACACTGGTGAACCCCACACCTGTAGTGGAAGAAACAAAACAACCATCACCAAAGGGCACAAACATAGATAGACCGACAAAGGTACAGGAGAAACAAAACGAGGATGCATAAATCCTAAAGGAGGCGCAACCAAAGAACACCAAAGAAGCTCCGAAAGCCAATGGAACGATGACGAATCAGGAAGCAACAATCGATCCAGACGAGTCTCAAACAACCTTATCATACCACCCATTGGAAGGAATGGTAGAGGATGTCACAGGTTGGCGAGAATGGTACTCTAAAACACAATTGGGAGATGCTAGAACTTTGAGCTAGCCACCACCGTCGAAGAAAGACAAGCAACAGGTACCTAGGTCACCTCACAAACAACCCATTGCATCCCTTGTCCTATTGCGTATACCATATGGGCTACGAGTGGGATTAGACTTGTTGGGTCATATTGACAAGATAAAATACTTGGACCACGATGTAGTAGAAATAGAAAAGTTTCTGAAATTTGCAAAGAGAGTGTACATGGAGAGGGTGGGCGTAAATTCGGTTGGGGAACTGATTGATCAGCCACTCCATTGGGAAACAGGGTTGGAGAAAACATGAATTTTAGGTCTGTTGGATATACCAAATTTTGGCAGAGGTCAGTATGCAGGTGCATGTGTCAAACAATTGTTAGCAGTCACATATGGTGGAGACATCTGGTTGGAGAAGCTCATCTCGATAAACATAGAGCTTATTGCAAACATCACAGGGTTTCCATCCCGGGGAATGGATCCAACACAATTTATGGATGAAAAAACCAAGGAGAAAGCACTAGTGGAAGAGATGAAGAAGAAGTATGTCACTGATAAGGGGACATGAGGAATTATTCTCAAAAGGATCAACCATGTTGCCACACAAATGGGCGCAAAATATTAGCCTGTAAGCTGCTAAGAAAATGTCGTAGAGAGGAAGTTCCAGCTAGGGTTGTCGTAGTTTTAGCCCAATGTGCTGAGGGGACCATAGTGAGATAGGCACTGTATATCTTGAACTTATTCCTGGATGACTACACAGATGCACATGATCTAGGAACCGAGTTTCACTATTCATGGCTAATCATGCTAATAACCTTTATGGGATGGAGAGAACTAAGGTATGTAACTTTTTGTACCAGACCCAATCCAAACTAGGGAGCGAGATACTTATTGATGAAAGCCACGTCGGATGCTAAGAACAAAAGGATGAATGAGTCCATATTTGAAGGATACCTACGTGACCTGGAGGAATCCATCTCCAACAGGTGGAGGATCACACCAGAGGCTATCACGCGGTATTGGTACATCACCAACTTCAAGGCCACACACCATACAATGTGGATACATGCGTGGAAGGATCCCAATAAGAAGTGGCTACCAATACACTATTGTATCAAAAAGGGTGACATCGACATGGTCATCAAAGACTGGGATGACGAGTGGAATAATCTAGTCCTCACCCAAGACTTGTCAGAAAGGACAATGAAAGAAGAGGCAGGGCAAGGAGAAACACAACCTTAAGAAGTCACAGTGCCCAAGAAACGAAGGACGGGCCAAACAAATCTGAAGCAGACAGAAGAAGATACAACCAAGATAGGAACCCAGAAGGGGAAGAAGGATAATACGCAGCCAGCCAAAGAACAACATAAGTAGTCTGAGGCAGTGCAGGGGACCACAACAAGTCCCAACCCATAGGAACCAGGTGGGAATAAGAGGCCAACCACGCAGATAGGAGGAGCATGCAAGAAAATGAAGGTGCAAAGACCACCTCCAAAATATACAATCACAGACGATGATGGGGAAATCATAGCCCAAATGGTCTAGGATTGTCTAGCTAAGGAATTTGACAATGCTGTGCACCATAGGGACAGGATTCATTAAGAGCTGACAGACATGCGACAATTACTCAAACAAATTGGGGAAGAACAAACAACAAACAACATGGGAACAATACCATCAACACCACAAATAGAGGAAAGAGTGGAAGAAGAAGAACAATATCCAGTCCATACAATAATGCATCCGAGCGCAACATTCCACATCACACCCAGTATGCTGCACATGGATGAGATCATGGGGCAGACACCCTTGAAGGACTTAAGCTAGATCCAATTGGTATTGACGTGGATGCCATCCAAGGCTCTACACAAGTTGCAGGTCAGCGTAAACCACAAGGTACAGTCTCATGCACACAAAGACTTAGTCAAATTGTAGCAAGCAACACAAAAGCGGGACATGCTAGAAATACTCTATGAGCAGGCTAAGATCGAAACTCAAGAGGAAAGGGAGCGTAGGAATGGATTAGAGAAGAAAGTCACAGAAACATACAAGAAGATTTCGAAGACCACGCAGATGGATGAAATCACAACAGTATAAAATATTGATTAGATTACGTAGGCAATCAATCAATATTAGAAGGAGATTAAGAGTCTTAGAGAGCATCTCACAACCACTAATCCACCAATAGTGAAGGAGAAAAGGAAGGGGGAAGTAGTAGAACAACTACAAGAGATAGAGAGACAAGTTAGCACAATAACTAACTTGTTTGAGAATGCAACACAACTTTGGACAAAGCTGGAGGAGGACGAAAAAATCCATAAGTGGGACAAGGAATAAGAAAGGATAAGCGTAGCTATCCAAGACCTCAAGCAGAGGCATAAGACAATGTCCATCACAAAGTGCATTAAAGGGGAGCATGGCATGAATAAATTGCAGGAAGAACTAACCAATGCGCAAACAAAAAAGATGGAGCATTAGGCTCAAATGGAACCATTTCAAGAATGGTTAGCAAAAGTCCTGGCACATGCAAAGGAATCCAAGACACATATAGCACAAACCCAGGAAGAGTGCGTGAAATTGATTAGTGACGAAGTTGCAGTTCACATAATGCACAAACTCAAGGAGAAGATTGCACATGCACAGTCACAGGAAACATAGCTCAAGGAAAAGTTCCAGGCGGTCTCCAAGGAGATCGAAGAGTTGTGTTAGGTGGCTCGGGATGATCCACATGTCAGTGTTGGGGGCCTGTTGGAAGCATGCCAAAGCGAGAAAAGCAAGGTGATTTTGGGAAAGAAAGCATGCATGAGGAAAGCGACAGCTGGAAGAAAGAACAACACACGCGCATGCATGGAAGACATAATGACGGTAGGGTTAGTGTTTTGGTAATGTATTGTAATGGTTGAAGAGACAAAGGATGTATAAATATAGATACTTAGGTATCATAAAGGGTTTGGGGATGTTAAGGAGTCAGTTTAGAGTATTATTGAGTTTTTAGTTATGTATCGACTGATACAATATGTAATTTTTTGATGTATAATCTATTTTGTATAAGATGTTAAGCTGGATAAGACAAAGGAGGGTATATATTGAGGGTTATATCATAGGCTTAAGAGCATGGTGTGATCTAGTCCGCCTCATATAGATCTTGCCCAACTATGAAGGATTGTAAAGCGTGCGACGATGTAGATGAGAAAATAATATAATAAAAGAGCTGAGAGACAAATCTTTGTGGACGTAGACTAGGAGAGGGTGAACCACAGTAACCTCTGTGTTATGTGATGATTGCATGCATATCTTTATTGTCTTCAACAATTATTCTTATGCTTAATGAATGAGTTGTTATATTTCCTGCTTATTCGCGATTGACAGTATATTGTGTTTACAAGTTATAATAATGGTTCAATATTCAATTCTCCTATCTCACACTCAATCCTAGGCTGTAAACACTTGAGTCTTATAGCCACCCATTAAAGCTATCTCGGGTGAGACTGTGCAATGCACTCTGTGTGCTATGTTTCCTTCTGGTTTACCAGGAGGGCTGATAGTTTTAGAGGCTTTGTTGGAAACCCGAACATACATGAACCCTGGGTCACTTATTATGAACTAAGACATAATATAAGAGTAAACCAACACTACTTAATGGGCCTATTCCATATTATGACCACGTTACATTAATTATCCCTCTTGGGTGCCTCCCTAGGTGCATTACATTCTATCCCCCTTCAGATTTTTTGTTCTCAAAGCGTGAGTGGAAACCATATAATATGATGTAATCACCATTGTAGTAAACTAGTACCAGACACGAACATCCATCCATCCTAGTGAAATGTGGATATGGGGTCTAACTACTTCCTTGCCACCTTGATCTTGATTTTTGTTGGTTCTTTGCTTCCATGTTGTTGTTGTGCTACTCTGATATCTCCATGTATTTCTTTTAGTCCTCCATGTGCCTCTATATTGGGTGTATTTTTGGTTCCATGTTGGTTCACAGTAAGTTTGTTGATGTTCATGCTATAGCGGGAAAACCCCCCTACGGACTACACTAGGGTTCAACATGCAGGCAGAGCTAACCGTCTAAAGTATCCTACTTTTAAAAACTACCCCAACAATACCCCACATTCATGCGTAAAATAAAAAGTACAAGGATCCGGTAACTCTACCTTAAACTCAACATCTGATGTCAATCCTTTTGTGTTCATTTGTTCCTCAATTGAAAATATCCTCCCAAGTTCGACCTGCATTCACCAAAAGAAAAACAAGAAACTATGAACATGCATATTATATATGAATTAGTGGGTTAGATGTCATAATAAAATGTAAATCAAAAATAAATATTGAACACATCATACGGCGGGACGGAAAAAGTACTTCTTTATATTAATCTCACAAAGTCACTTACAATTGAGATCGACGACTGCTCCTCGATGATCTAGATTATTTTCGACACGAAATGGGATCGGAGATATAATAAATAAATGCACAGAGATATCGCAAATATTCAATAATATAAGAGAAATGTATCAGAGATGCAACCATAAACACAGATATACAATAATACATGATTTCTATTAATGAAATAAATGTACAGAGACTATAAAAATACAGAGTGAAAGACTCGTTAGAATGGTGGAAACTTATCTCTGAGAAGAGATGTGACGGCTACTCACATTCGCAAGAAGATGATTACAATGAGGCTCTGAAGGAATTTTTACAATAAGCAAGAATGCCAAAAACCCTAGACATCCAAAAACCTAACCCTAGGAGATGAAGCGCCAAAAGTCACGTGGGCCTCGTTTGGGTAAGTGAGTACATCAACTTCTCGGGGTTGTAACTTTTGCATACGATCTCTGTTTTAGGCGCGTGAGAGATCGTTGGAAAGGTATCGTCGAGGAGATTATTTTTGGGGGATAAATTATGCCTTTGGCTATCATTGAGAACCTATATCTCAATGATAGCCAAAGGCATAATTATGCCTTTGGCTATCATTGAGAACCTATATCTAAATTATGCCTTTGGCTATCATTGAGAACCTATATCTCGAAAAATATTCATTTGGGCCCTCAAAATGGCCCTAGAAGTTAAAACCTGCTAAAAATAGTAAATTGCTAAAATTGCCAGAAAACTGTTTTGAGCCATTTAGAAAAGGTGGGTGGCCATCGATATCCACCTGGATCACTTGAACCTAGTCTGGGATCCTTTTCACCAAGCTCCAACTGCTTCCACGTATCCTTCTCCTCTCACACTTCTCTCTAGAGAATGGGCATAGGCTTATGAATGAGAAAAAGGGAAAGAATAGGGAATTCTGGCTCAAAACTCACAATGTGGTTGCAAATTTTTGTGGCAAGGGGGGAAAGTGAAATGGGTAGAGTTTCACTGTTATTATGCTTCTTTTTTGAATGAGACGCCAAAACCTTCTTTTATATGACAAAAGGATGGTTATTCAGTTGGGTGATGGGCTATAGGCAGTGGGACAATTAAGAAACTACCCAATAGCTCGTATTCTCAACAAATTCCTTGCAACTTTTTAATTTTCACAACTTTTGTGAGCATACGCGGGCTGTAATGGTGCAACTAGCATATGCACATGGGCATTAGTGATGTAACTAGCGTACATATGTGGGCAATAGTGGTGCAGGGTGCATACATATTCAAAAATAGTTTTTTTAAGAAGAGATGCTCAGTGATGGCTTGGAAAAAGTAGAAAGTAAGATGGCGTGATGCCATTTATGCATGTGTGGTGAAATTTAGGGTTATAACAGATGCCCCCTAATGTGTGAGGTCAGAAGAGCATCTGATGGCTGAAATAAATTACAAATATTTACCAATGTACAGAGCGAGTGAGCCTGGGACCAGAGTTCGGGAGGTGCCATCTGCAAAATAACAATTGTCTCACCGAGGTGGGCATACCCATGCTCGGGATGAAATAAATCATGGATGCCAATCAAATACACTGCAGATCCATGTCATATAACTATATAAAGTGTAGCCACGAGCAATACATAATGGATCTACATCTCAAAATCAAAGATATACATGTATAGTATCCATCTTCAAGAAGCCAAATGATGCGTGATGGCTGGAGATGAGACCTTCAGAGCTCGAGCAACAATTTCAAGATCTTCAAACTTGGGTAGGAGTGTAATGTGAGTGTACAAATTCACTACCCATAGGTCTTCGACGACTCATCATAAATAGACAAAAAGGATCTCGGTGATCAGGCATAAAATTTCATTGATTTTGAACAAGGAATTGATTGGACTTTCGAGATGGCTGGGCATGAGGTCAAGAGATAAACTACAGAAGGGCCGACTCAAGTTGGGTAAAACTTCCCTTGGAAAATAACATGACTGATGATCAGACTCAGGCAACATTACATTGACATAAGTTTAGGATGCAGGGGGCAACACAAACTCTCCATGTGTTTGGAAGAATAACCAAACAGAGGAGGACACAACTCTATGTTTCGAGAACAACTTCCTAAGGTCATATTAAATCCCAAATATTGATGAACAAATGAAAGGATGTGCTCTGTCCAAGGGTGACTCATTGTGCGGCCATAAAAAGAAAATACTTTCCCCATTCTCTTTTTGGGGTATATTTGATTTTTTTGTCTTTTTCAATATTTTGAAGAGCTTGAAAAAGAATAAAATAATGATACATTATAAAGGAGGAATGAGTGTTAAAAGAATACTAGTTCCAAGCACAAGGAACACACTAATTCTCATAGCAAGGAGACATGTGTAGGAAAAGGACACTTGGGAAAATTCCTCCATGGGTCAAGGTGTCAGATCGCAGAGGAAAAGTTCTACAAGGCTTGCGAATAAGGCATGCTTCAGAGGCTCAGTTGAAATCAACATGGAGTCAACATTAGACCAAAGACACAGAGATGCAACTATGATTAGCAAGATAGAATGAAACCCCCTTCAATGTATTTTTTACGAGCCCATAGAAGGTAAGTTCGGTGTTTTTTTCATGTTTAGAGAGTCTGAAAAAACGTAAAAGAAGACTCCACTGGGGTACCTTTTTCGAAAGTAGTCTAGTCATCTCGAAAAAGGGATAAACTAGCACTAAAAAGACGTCTATTCAAAACCATTTTAAAGAGTGTGACACAGACAAGACCACTCGACAATCTTCTCAATTTTAAGGAGTCTGAAAAAAGCTTAACTATGGACTTCATATGATGTGTTTTTCTTGAACATTTTAATGAGTGTGAAAGAACAAGGTCATTCGACAATATTTTCAATTTTAAGGATTTTGAAAAGAGCTTAACTATGGACTCCGTATAGTATGTTCTTTTGGAGGATTTTAATGAGTGTGAAGGAACAAGGTCACTCGACAATCTTTTCAATTTTAGGGAGTCTGAAAAGAGATTAACTATGGACTCCGTATAGTATGTTCTTTTGGACCAATTTAATGAGTGTGAAGGAACAAGGTCACTCGACAATCTTTTCAATTTTAGGGAGTCTAAAAAGAGCTTAACCATGGACTCCGTGGGGATTCATTTTTCATAAATTTAGTCCCTAAGGCCCGAAAAAGGGTTAAACTTATACCTGAGAATACGCTTCTAGAAAACCAAAGTTCCCAGAGCATACCTTTCTTTGTAAAATTGACCATCCAGACTGAAAAAGGGGTAAACTACCACCAGACAGACGTGCCTTCAAATTTCAGTTTGGCGAGTGTGAAAAACAACAAGATCGCTCGAAAATATTTTTATTTTTAGAGGGTCTGAAAAGGGCTTAAAAGAAGACTCGTTTTTTGGGAGTCTTGAGGGTGAGGCCAAGAGTGATAACATATCATACATGTGAGGCTCAAACTCATAATCATTATAGGACTAACAAGGAATACCGAGCCTAAAGTCATTAATGACAACATGGATACGAAAATGAAACCAGGATATACCTAGGTCATCCATGTGGAGGTAGGATCTACCACTAAATTACGACACTTTTAAAACAACAATGATGGTTATGTGTCATAATTTGGTGGGTTCATTCCAATGGAAAAGAAGAAAATACAACAAGATGCATAAAGTGGAGGTGGAATCCTAACTTAAATGCAAAAGGTTGGAAAAACGACTTTCACCAAAGGACCCTAAAAGGGACCCATCTTCCAAAATTTATCCAAAACCAAAGTGAAGTGCATCATAAAAATCCAATGAGAAACTCAAGAACCACGTTAAATGATTTTCAAACCAGAAAAAACGACAAAAAGGGGTCAAAAAATGACAAAAGGGCCAAAAAAGTCTATAAATAGAAGCTGCCAGCTCATTATCACCATTGCAAATTGAGAATTGACAAAAAAGCCAAAAATACCCCTTTTCTAAAAGAGTTGATTCCGGGAGCTTCAGAGGATGAAACAAACTTTTGCTCAGACCAAGTAAGTACAAATCAACCTCTCTTGTATTTAAATACTTCCTTTGCTCATTTGTTTTATTTTTTTGGGGGGCACACACCCTTAAAAAAGGCCAGCCCTACATGTACACGAGCTGTCCAGGGACAACCAGTGTATGCCCATGGGCAGAGAACAATCTTCCCACATGCATACATGACTGTGCTCAATAAAACCCGCGTGCACCCTCAAAAACATGGAAAAAAGTGAGAACACAAGAGTTAACTCTCTTTTGAATTGGTTTGTAATAGGATGTATGTACATTGGAGAGAGAGGGATCATGAGGAAATTTATTATTTGGTTGAGGAAGACCCTGCTGCTGTCACCGCATTAAAACAATTTAGGTTGTGGAAATTCTTCCAATGTCCACTGATGAGGGCACAACCCAGGCTGCTGAATGCCTTGGTGGATTACTGGCACCCAGATGCAGAGGAATTTATGCTCGAGGGGAAGTCGTTGACTCCAACTACTGAGGATATTTACTTTCTGACTGGCCTCTCGAGGAGAGGGGAAACAACTTATAGAGTGTTGTGGGAAGAACAACAAGAAATTCTGGTTCACGATTGTTCTATACTCTTCAAGAGGGTACCTAGTCTTAGTCCATGAGAGACAGTACAGGGACACATGGCCTCCTTCCCAACAATGTGAATATGGGTAGCGTTGTTTTTGCGATAGGGGGGATGGATGATCATTGAGGCCTTCAAATATAATTTCTTTGACTGGTGGTCTCAACAGATTTCAACTATAGAGGACTACCCCTATGTCGGGATCAACTTCTCCAAGGATCCTGACATGCCCGTACCTCCTGGAGCAGAGCGAGGAGTGATAGGTACATTTTCTTTTAAAAGTTTTTTCATTTTTAGTTTCTTTTTATATATATCATTTTTACATGTACCAGAGTAAATTACAACTATGTATCTATTATGTAAAGATGTGGGACCAGTGCATCCATCAAAATTTGTGCGAAGAAGGCGACATCCTCGATCAGAGGCAGTACCAGCAGTGGTCGTCGGACCAGTAGCAGTAGCAGGGGGACTTCTAGCCAAAGAGGCTTAGAGAATATTGAGATGAGTGGAGCGGAAGCTGACCGCACTCACCCATACTGTGCCCATGGCCGAGATCAAGGATCTCTCTCCATGTATGAAACCTCATGTTGTTGGGGTGCCACAAACCTGGGTCCAACCTTTTCGACGTTTGGAAAATGTTGTAGTTCACTATGGCAGGGCCAACATGCCTTGTGCTTAGATTTAGGGTGGACCAATTATGCACCGAGGGAACTCTTTGTATATTTTTGAGGGCATAAGCCCCGTGTTGTATACCAGATATATTACTTTTTTGAGACATTTGTGCCCACCTATGTACTCTGAGACTTTTGATACATATATATTTACATCTTTTATGTCGTATGAATTACATTTTTTACAATGTATGTACATGCGTATGTGTGTGATTTTTCTTATGTATGTGCAAAATGCCAATCTAATACATGATTAGCTAGACTATCTGTGATTTGATTTAATCTCCTAGGAACATGGATATATGTAATTTAATCAAAGCCTCATTCTAAGAGATGTACCCTAAGGAATCGTTGGTGTAGAGTAGTATCATAAACGTGATAAACCCCATTTAACTGAGACACAACCAGCTGTGCATCTAAGTAGACAAGTAGATGAGAGATGCCATGCGACAAAGCGTCAGGAAGCAACTCTATTACTGCGTTGTATTCGACGACATTGTTTATGGTGTTACCTAAACAAATACCTCCAAAAGATAGCAACTGGCCCCGAGGTGTGAAAATCACCCAAGCTAAGCCTCTGAGTGTGTCGGTTAGCGCTGTCTGCGAACCCAATGAACACCTCTGATTCTCTTAACATATGCCACAATAAAAAATATGACATAAAAAACTACATGTCCATAAAACAAAAAGACAAAAACTAAACTGTATAAGAACTATACATATATACAAGAAGTCACCCAAGGTGACCCAACTACGAGTAATACTTCTTGAGGTAGAGCCCATTTCTAGGCTCTACCAAAGATTTCCCTTCAAATTCAACCAGACGATAAGCACCCTTATTTAATACTTCCTTCATAATGAAAGGTCCGAACCACATGGGTTTGAACTTGCCTTCCCCCAGGGGATCCTTATCTTGGTCATAGACAAGGACAAGGTTGCCTTCGGAGAAAATCTGAGGACAAACAAACCAATCATATTGAAAGTTGAATTTTTTCTTGTGAGCCTCGTTAGCCAAGGCTATGTCCAGATGTTTCTCATTGAGTTGCTCGAGATATAATAAGCATTCCTCAAGCGATGAAGTGTCTAGAAATAACTGTATTGCCAACTTTAGATATGGGATTTGGCACTCTATTGGAAAGACTACTTCTATCCCGTAAATGATTTGAAAAGGTGAGAAACTGGTTTCAGTCTTTACAGACGTTCGATAGGCCCACAATGCTGAGTATAACATCAAATTCCAATTTGAGTTGGCCGAATTGATCGTTCGCTGCAAAATAGTCTTGAGGGACTTAGTCACAGCTTCCACTTGACCATTCTCTTGTGGGTAGTAAGGTGATGAATGCTCTTTCCTCAACCCAATATTTGACGTTAACTCGGACATCATTTTTTTCTGAAAGTGACTACCATGGTTAGTGACAATCTCCCTTGAGATGTCGAACCTTGCTATTATATGATTGAACAAAAAGAGAGTTGTTGTCTTGCCATCATATTTGAATGTCAACATATCTTCAACCCACTTTGTGAAGAATTCTACTGCTACAATGATATAACAGTGCCCACTAGATGAAGGGGGGTGGCATTTAGTATAATCAATCCCCCACTTAGTGAAGGGGAAAATTGTAATGACGGGAAACATAGGAGCGATGTGTGCCCTCATCTTCTGAGAGAAGATCTGACACGAGTGGCACTTCTTGACTGATTCAATGGAATCTTTAATTAATATCGACCAAAAGTAACCAGATCGTAGAATCTTTTGGGTTGTTGCCAACCCAAACAAATGACCACCACATGCTCCAGTGTGGAAATCGTTAAAAATGAGCTCCGCTTCTTCATGAGTCAGACACCGACGAAGGATGCAATATACACCTCGATGATAAAAAGTGTCTTCAAGTATGAGATAGTTCTTTGATTGATGGCGTATACGTCGACACTCATCATGAGAAGTAGTGGCAGGGCACTTCTAAGTCTGGATATAGACTAGTATATCTCCATACCAGGGGTCTGAGGATGAAATCAGAAAAATATCTCTTTTAGTCGGTGATTCTTCGGGCATAACATCACCTAACTCGATCGGAAGTTTCGAGATAAGTTCCACAAAGACCAACGACTTTTTAGATTTTTCTAAAACAATATCCAAGTCAAATTCCTGGAGGATAACTATCCATCTACTAATATTTTCACTGATGACGCATCGTGTCAACACATATTGAAATGGATTCACCACAACAATGACGGTGGTCTTGCAAAATAGAATATAATGACGGAACTGATGGACAACATGTACTGCTGCCAACAAAGTTTTTTCAACATGGGAGTAGTTGAGTTTTGGTCCAACCAGGCCTTGACTCAGGTAATAAATCACATTCTCTTCAAGAAGATCGTTCTCTTGAACCAAGACCATGCCGATGGTCGACTCTGTAGCGACCAAGTACAATACAATTTTTTTATTATAATTGGGGGGTCGAAGCTGAGGGGCAGATGTGAGGGCACATTTCAATGCTTTGAAAGAGCACTGAGCGGCTTCATCCTAATGGAAAGAAATACCCTTCTTCAATAGATGCATAAACCCTTTTGTGATCTCGACATAGTTTGCGATAAAACACCGAAGAAAATTGGCTTTTCCCTGTAGACTCTGAAGCTGAGGGACTATGCATGGGGGAGGTAATTGAACTATCACCTCAACCTTTAGAGGATCGACCATGATCCCTATTGTCGAAACTATAAAACCTAAAAAATGACCCAACGTCACACAAAAACTACATTTTTTAGGATTCAAGCGAATCCGATAGTAGTGACATCGCTCAAAGATAAGTTGGAGGTGCGTGGGATGATCAACTCTCTTATGAGATCATGATGCTAAATCATCGAGATAGGCCTCGACTATGTGTTTGAGATCATTGAAAGAAAAATACATGGCTTGCTGAAAAGTGGCTCCAACGTTCTTCAGGCCAAAATACATCTTCCGATAAGAAAATGTACCCCATGGATAGATAAAAGATGTTTTATGTTGGTCTTTGGGCTTAATCTATATCTGATTGTATCCCAAAAAACCATCCATGAAAGAAAAAATATCACAACCTACACATTCATCAACGATCTGGTCAATGAATGGGGTGGGGAAATTATCCTTTGGACATGCCTTATTCAAATCATGGAAGTTCGTACATACATGAATCGTTCCCTGCTTTTTGTTGACCGAAACATGATTTGACATCCATTGAGTCAATTGGATGGGGTAGATGAAACCAACTTTGAGTAGTTTCTCTACTTCAGCCTTAATAACTACTTCTTTCTGAGGATTAACCAGACGAATCTTCTATTGGACTGGCTTGGCGTCAAGTTAAGTCGTTATTTCATGTTCAACAATTCTTAGATCAATGCCTCACATTTCCTCGTAAGACTAGGAAAAAACGTCGCATAATTATTTAAATAAATCAATGTAGATTCAAATCTCATTGGGGGAGTAGTCTTCTCTGACGAAGACATTCTCCACGACACTAGGGGTTCTGGAGTCATCGATAGGTATCATTTTAGCAATAGTTTCCATATTACCTTCGGCGTAAACTTCGTGCATAGCCAAAGGATTGACAATAGAAGACCTATCTCCATTCATAGTCAACATGAATTCACCGGCCTCAATTCTTCCTAACTCTATGAGAAAATAAAATCTGTGGTGGAGATCATCCTAGGGTTTTTCTGGACTAGTCAATGCCTCTATAATCTCCTTGTCAGAGGGAAAGACCAAGTCTAAGGAATCAGTAGTGGTGGGTGAACCTTGAGCCCAGGTAGGCTACAAAGCTAGATCTAACTTCTGTGTGGGAGTCAGATTGGGGTCATCAAATTCTTGCTGGACTATAGAGTATGCAACCTTTTCCATAGACAAAGACATGGCCATGCCATGATGCCCTGTCCCTTCCATCATGGACGATGGGGAAGAAAGAGTCCACAGATCGTTAAAGTAAGTCATACATAACGACGACACTTGAAAGATTTCATCCTTAGGCTAGTTAGGGACAGTCGATATGAACTTGACATCACCGGACGAGGGCGGGTAATCGAAAGTACCCATCAAAGGAGGGAAAAAACCAACCCCTATATTGACGACAGTGGGTTGTGGATTATCAATCATCAGAACCATGGATGCCCCTGATGAAAGGTCAATATGAGAGAAAGACAACTGATCAATGGACATGATCTGACCCTCGTGTGGAAACAACAAGACCCAAAAAAATGTGACGACCACTGCATGCATGGCATAGTTCCAACTCCTTCCTAACAAGAGGTTGTAGTTGATAGGCACATCGACCACTTCAACTTCGACGCACATAGTCTTTTCTCCTAGATACACGACAAAATAAGGAATGATTTTGTGTGGTCTAAATGAATGACCATCGAAAGTGGTAAGAAGAGTAGGTGACAGGGACAAAATGGGTTGGCCAATGGCCTTCCAACATGCCAATGACATCATGCACGTCAAGGCGCCCTCATTAACCACCGTGCAAAAAATGTTCCGGGTAAAATATTTCATGGTGTAAGACACTACTATCTAAAATGCGACATGGTATGGGAGATGAGGTTTCAAGTCGGTCGTATCAAGCATGATTGTTCCTGGATTACAAGTCTCAGCAGATCCTAAGGAAAATAACATAGCCTTTCTCTGTGAAGGGAAGCTCTAGAGGACCTCCAAAGAAGACATTACGCAAGGGGTTTGTGACAAATCCTCCACCAAAAAATAGTTCTGGGTGGCCCTTGCATTTGGATTGTGGGAAGATTTCTTGAATGCCCCTTTCAGGATGCGTGTCATTGTTTCACCCAAATTCTTCTCGATCTGTAGAGGAACAAATGGGTTTTCGACTTATTTACCCTTCTCATAAGTGTTTGGCATTCCGTAATCGTGTGCCCTAGTCACTATATGGGCATCACATTTCAACATATAAACATTTGAGGTCGATGAATTACTAGACGATGAAGGGGGTCCCTGATTGCCCTCATCTGCGTTCACAGAGGCTTGAGTTAAATTTTTCCCATGTGAAAATGGGTTTGTTAACAAAGCAGGCTGTTGTTACACCAATAAATTTTGGGCCTCCGCAAGCTGAGGGCACATGTGAGTCGGATGGTCTTCCGTGCAAAGGTTACACAGATAATTTGAATTTATTTTTTTTGTGTTTCCCCCACCAACATTATTGGTGGGTTTCTTATCCCCCTTACCCTTATTTCATTATTTCTTCTTTCTGTCAGCCTGCTGGTTGGCCTTTAGGTTTGTCGATTGCACACTGTGGACATCCGGCGTTTGAGTAGGGGGAGAAACCGAACCAGTGGGTTGGATGGTATACTATATCGACAACTATTGCAATTGATTCGACAAATGATCAATGTGCTTGGCTTGTGCTGAACCAACAATACCATCAACATGTGGTCCAAACTTTTGTCTGGTCTTGTCAAGAATGGACCGCAGTGCATATGGAAAAAATTCGTGCAGTAAAATAGACTGAGAGTATATCAGTTCTAGTTGTTGATCTCTCATTATCCCTTCTTCCTTGGAAAACACTCCTAACATTGCAAAATATTTAGATAACCGGGGTACCAAAGACTTAAGGAACCACTCCAGCAAGAATGCTGGTGGAACTGATACTTTTATCAAACTCTTTCGATGCTGCCATTATATGATGTGATCTGAGATATGGTCAGCCTTTTTTTCTCAAAGTATGCCAAAAACTTGGTGCCGACATTGTATCTCACATGTAATTGAAAATGGTTTAGAAAAACCATTGCCAATTCGCCAAAAGTAGAGTATCTTGAGCAGTCGAGCTCGATGTACCATTTCGCGACACTCCCTATAAGAGTGCATTGAAAAAGACACAACTAGACAGAGTCGTCTCTCAACAATTTGGATGAGAACCATAGGTGAAAGGTGGTCACATGATCACCTGGATATTCATTAGGATTACCCTCGAACTTCAGAATGTATGAGGGAAACTTTGTCGGCATGGGAGGCCAATTCGGATCATGATAGATTGGTTCGTTTAACAATCTTGACAAGTCTGGCAAATGCAATGTTTCCAGAAATGATATATTGGGCTATTGAGTATGTATGGGAGGAATAGAGCCTGGAATTTGGATGGCACCAGGTTTCCAGGAAAAGTTAGAGTGTTGGCTCGGGTTCTGGTAAAAACCATGGCCTAGGCTAGCATTTAGATACTACGCTTGTTGAGATGTCATCGAACGACTCTCATGGTAGGATGTTGAGGGATGAGAAGATATTTCTCTCAATGTCGTGTTCCAAAGGTTCTAGAAAGGATTACCCCCTGCCGATCCGACGAGCATAGGTACTGAGCCTTGCCCGGGGTTCCATTGACCATGGGAGGGGTTTCCCCCGGTCGACATCCCTGACGAGGGAACTGATCCCAGCCATGGATTCTAGGGTCCTTGAGAAGTGTTTTCTCCATGTGAAAGAATATTACCTTGCATAGGATTTTGTGATCCAAAACTAGGGTTGCCTCCGACTGAGACGACAACTGACGAGAATGCGTTGTTATGAAACACGCCAAACAAAGAGAATGAAAAAGAACCCACCGACGTGGTAGTGGAAGAAGGTCCTTGAATACCTTCTCTGAACAAGCTATAGTTCATGTTCATCCAGGTGGGCTGTTGAGAAGCACCATCGAGCGAGGGGGATGAAGGACGTATGTGACCTCTGCCGTAAGGGAAGTCATTATAGGGGGATGAGGTGCCCCCCATGGACCCTTGCAGAGGAGGGTTTGAGCTGCCTGCCCCTAGACCCATAGTTTATAGGGTGGAGAATGTGAGGATCGAGTTCGTATCAAAGTTGGGCATCCTGTATGAAAACGGAGGGCCCGTCGCAATCTATGTAAATGATGCAATGGTCATCACCATAGACGAAATCAGACCACTGCCCGAGGTAGAGGTGGTTGAGACCATAGTGGTCCAGACTTGCGAAGGTGAGTTAGGAGGTGGAACACACCCAATAGTGGCAGCTGTAGAGGGAGTACGAGGACTCTCTGACGAGGTAGCAACATTTTCTTCCATTGCTTCTTGTAGGACTATCTGACGCTCATGATGCGTTACCCTTGTGGGGGGCAAGCTGTATCAAAAATGGCACCAACAAGTCCGTGATCGGAGGGTTATATGGACCGAGAGCTTCCTCTCCAAGGTAAGAAATAGTTGGTTCCTCCAGATACAAGTGTTCTCCTCTCGGAGCTGGCTCTGACACAGTTTCTTGTGGCCCGTTCACCACAAATGACCCTTCCTAGTCAAGTCTTCGCCTTCGCGGTGGCGGTGGTGGCTCCAAATTAACCGATGACAGGCCTAAGAGCCTTCGTGACCGACATGGGTATTGATCTTCCACCGTGGGAGAATATCAATGACACACTAAGGATTTATAATGTTGAAGACCAAACACACACTAGAAAAGTTCCTAGAGATAAAGAAATCAAACCGCTAACTAGTTGGAAGAACAATTACACCAACCAACACTAGAGAAACTTACCAATGCAAGTGAAACTCAAACATGGAAGCACCCTCCAGGTATACTCTGCAAAGCGTGGCCCGATGTCTACCCTAGGTACCATGGTATACCCTCACAATCACCTGTGTAAGTCCCTAAAGTAAAGGCAACTAGGTTTCCATCTTGTGAGCAATTACTAGGCAGGTACAATTGATAGTCGGGTGGACTGCAATGAGCAGGGTATCAAGCCCAAAACCTATCGAGGGTATCGAAATCAAGTGTTCTAGAAGACTACTGAGGACCTCGTATAGATTCAAGACCCATGAAGATCCGTGGAAAATGCGATCAACGGAATCCCAAGACAAGTTCTCTATATGCATTCCCCACTACGCTTGGTTCAGATTTGGAGGGGTTATCTCCGCTAGCTTTCTGAACGCGAACTCATGTTTATCCCCTGTGTTAGAGGGGGGTCCTAGATGTTTTTGGGTATTCTACCCTACGAACTAATAAGCTAGGGCTCTAAGCTCATACACAGATCATGACCCTCAAGACTTAACTTTTAACCTTCTACCCGAATCTAAAACCCCTTTTTTCACATGCACACAAGGGAAGAATGAACCAACCTTTTTCCGATGGTTGAAGTAGATCCTTCGTTGAGCCTCTTATCTCCTTGCTGCTGCTGCTCCTTCCAAAAGCTTCCTTGCAATCAAGACAAGACTATGCATGCATGCTACTGATCTATTCTAAGGTTAGAGATAAAAACACAAATCAAATAACATAGATAAGACTCATGTATTTGGGACGGGAAAAGTATCTTTTTATTAACTTCAATGTGAATCAACTTACAATGATTTCTGAGGCCGGTCACCGTTCCACGATCCTGATCCTGGGATCTTCCTCTTCTTTTTTGTCCTCCAACTGCTGCTTCTTGAGTTTCTCCTAAATCTTGAGGCAAGGCTAAAGGGTTGGGACAAAACTGGCTTGGCAATTTGGCAGAGTTTCTTTGCTATGATTTTTCCCTTTTGAATAGTACCCCTACCCCTTCTTTTATAGGCTAGAAGGAGCTAGGGTTTTTGGCGAACTCTCGGCCATGCATGGCTCGGAGTTCCAGTTAACTGACAAAAAGCCTTGTGTCCCGGCGGAAACTTTCCTGATTTTTTG
>ML776593.1:392633-406498 GCA_009831015.1 Picea engelmannii | reverse complement strand
CAAATCAAATAACATAGATAAGACTCATGTATTCGGGACGGGAAAAGTATCTTTTTATTAACTTCAATGTGAATCAACTTACAATGATTTCTGAGGCCGGTCACCGTTCCACGATCCTGATCCTGGGCTCTTCCTCTTCTTTTTTTCCCTCCAACTGCTGCTTCTTGAGTTTCTCCTAAAGCTTGAGGCAAGGCTAAAGGGTTGGGACAAAACTGGCTTGGCAATTTGGCAGAGTTTCTTTGCTATGATTTTTCCCTTTTGAATAGTACCCCTACCCCTTCTTTTATAGGCTAGAAGGAGCTAGGGTTTTTGGCAAACTCTCGGCCATGCATGGCTCGGAGTTCCAGTTAACTGACAAAAAGCCTTGTGTCCCGGCGGAAACTTTCCTGATTTTTTGCTTTGTTAGGTACCCGCGGGCTGTTTTGGGTTAGCCTGCGGATACCCGCGTGCAGTATAAGGACAGCAAGCGGATGCCCACGCCCAATGAGCAGTTAGGGCGCGGGTTTCTTGTTTTAAGTGGTTTTTTGAGGAATTACTCAGCATGGCTTTGGCTAGGAAGAGGCATGAGTAGGCCTGATGCCAGGTAAGCAGGGATAGTGCAATTTAGGGTTATAACACTAGATAATTTCCACGTTACTAGACTTTTTATGCTCCCTAGCATAGACTCCTATGTTTTTTTTATAGCCTTGAAGAGTTTCCTCTCCAACCTGAATCAAGGCTCTAGCCTAGTCTAGTTGATGGACCCTACAAACATAAAGTCTAGTTACTTTTAATTAAGCGTTGATTTTAAGTGGTTTGTATTAATTAAAAATAACATAAATGAAACTGGTGGTGTTTGTTAAGAGACAAAAGAGAAGAACAAATGATGGAAACAAAATTACTTCTTTTGACAAATAAAGATTTACAAATTGAAAACTCTTTAACCAACTTTTCTAATTAACTTCTTTCTAATATATTTTAAAAGAAAAACCTAAAACTGAAGTTCGGTCGACTACGAGCTACCTGAAGTCCTGATCATTCGGTAAATAACTTAATAAAACACCCTTCTTCCTGAAAAGACAACTAACCTAACTACTTAGCCAAACAATGAAATGAAATATTTATTTATTTATTTTTGTTTATGCTTCAAAATAAGAAACTTGAAAATGAATTCTTTTTCTTTTCTTCTAAAGAAAGCAAAAGGGAAAAATGAAGACAAGACAAGACCAAATAAATTGACTTCTGGTCTACTGCGGATCACAGGGAGTTACTGACAGAACCTCAAAGGCTAAACAAAAAAACTCATAGAATCATCTAAAAACCCTTTCAAAGAACACAAGAAATCTCTAAAAGATAAATAAAATGACGTCAAACCCAGGCTAAAGACTGCAACAATAGAAACCAATACTAGATCAAGAAACCCCTGAGACGTATGAATTTAGACATGGAAGAGGTTGACTGCCCCTTCTTAAAAAAAAAACCTCCTGACACAGGCACACTACTAACACTTAAGCATCCTGCGTATGTACGTAGGCTATCCAAAGATAGGGTGCGTATGTACACGTGCATACCCACTACAGGCCGCATACACCTCGGCAACTTCCCAAAAAGGAAAACTAATAGTCAAGCTGACCAGGCAGGGAGTACTGGTATGGCAGACCAAAATCCCTTACAGACTCAGAAACTTACAAAAAAATGAAAATGGGTAATCAAAACAATTAAAACACCCAAAAACATCCCCTAAAAACCCTAGAGGCTTCCCCATTATGGTTTCCAATTCTGCTATAGCGGGAAAACCCCCCTACGGAATACACTAGGGTTCAACGTGTAGGCAGAGATAACCATCTAAAGTCTCCTACTTTTAACAACTACCCTGAAAATACCCCACATTCATGTGTAAAATACAAAGTACAAGGATCCGATAACTCTACCTTAAACTCTGCATCTCGTGTCGATCCTTTTGCGTTCGGTTGTTCCTCGACTGCAAATATCCTCCCAAGTCCGACCTCCATTCACCAAAAGACAAACAAGAAACTACAATCATGCATCTTATATATGAATTAGTGGGTTATATGTCACAATAAAATGTAAATCAAACATAAAGATTGAACACATCATATGGCGGGACGGAAAAAGTACTTCTTTATATTAATCTCACAAAGTCACTTACAACTAAGATCGGTGACTGCTCATCAAACCTGGTTTTGGATCCTCTTCACCAAGCTCCAACTTCTTCCATGTATCCTTCTCCTCTCACACTTCTCTCTAGAGAATGGGCATAGGCTTATGAATGAGAAAAAGGGCAAGAATAGGGAATTGTGGCTCAAAACTCACAATGTGGCTGCAAATTCTTGGGGCAAGGGGGGAAAGTGAAATGGGTAGAGTTTCACTGTTCTTATGCTTCTTTTTTGAATGAGACCCCAACACCTCTTTTTATATGACAAAATGATGGTTATTCGGTTGGGTGATGGGCTATAGGTGGTGGGACAATTAGGAAACTACCCAATAGCCAATAATCTCAACGAATTCCTTGCAACTTTTTAATTTTCACAACTTTTGTGAGAATACACAAGTTGTAATGGTGAAACTAGCGTACATACATGGGAAATAGTGGTGAAACTAGCATACATACGCGGGCAGTAGTGGTGCAGGGCGTGTACTTCTTCAAAAATAGTGTTTTTAAGAAGAGCTGCTTAGTGATGGCTTGGAAAAAATAACAAGTAAGATGGCCTGATGCCAGGTATGCATGTATGGTGCAATTTAGGGTTATAACAGTTCATAACCTCACCTTGATGAAATTTTCTCTCAAGGTGGTGTTGGTGGCGATATGCAACAAGATTACCTATTAGGTCTTTGGTATTTGAATCTTCAACATGTGTTTTCTTTAAGGAATGAAACTTTGTATATTCTTCTTCATATTTATGCCCTTCCTAGGAGTTTTCTTCTTGTGCTTATGTAGTCCTCACTTCTGATTCAACCTCATATTTATGTCAATAGGTATTGCAATTTGTTTCCTTGTAATGACTTCTTCATGTGGCCCCTTGGGCACATCTTGTTTAGTAAGAGAGATATTCTGCAATGTGATTTTCTTTTTCTTGTACCAAAGCTTTGTAAAATTATTTTACACATTTATATTAATTGTATCAATTAATTCCATCCAAATATATCCAAGAATAATATCCAAATCATCCATATCTATGGCATGAGATTCATAATGCAAAACATATTTATCCATATTAATTTTAAAATCTTGAAAAATTTAAACATTCTCACCCTCAACTAGTGTGCTTTGAATATGATTTGTGGGGACTTGCAATATTTTAGCCAAGCCAACATTGATGAAATTATTCTTGGAATTAGGGTTAATAGAATAATGACCTTCTCTTGTTGAATACATAAATGAACTTGTAATAGAAAGTTGTCACATGAAAATAGGCCCTTATGCCTCTCTTGATCCTTCCTCTTAGCATGAGACCAAAGGTATATCTAAAAATAATTGTTCATATGCCTCATCTGAAAGTGCCAACACATAATCTAGAAGTGCATCCCACCATATGGTAGCATCATCTTGCAATTATTTATATATAGAGATTCTCCATGTGATTGGAGTTTTTTCTTACAACCCTTGATGATTCTTCAATACTAGGACCATCATCTTTTCCTATAAAATACATCTTCCTTGCAATAAATCTAAAAGATAAACATGGTTTTGAAGAAATACCTTACTTTTCAATGGAGTTCCTTTGTGTTCCTATGGTTTTGATGCTACAAATTTGAAATGACAAAAACTCTCTCAATATTGATCGAAATATCTATTATGACAGTAATTATGAAATGCCGCATTCATTTTGCATTTATTTGCACTAGATTAATGAAAATCTAAGCACTCTATCAAAATATATATGCTTTGTAATTGATGTATCCCTTACCAAAAAAAACTTAAAATAACTGATTTTAAATCAATGAATACTTCACTTCCCGAACTCTGATTTGGATGATATATTTTTTTAACATGGGTATTTTTCAAGAGGATCTCAAATTTGTAGTTGAATTCTTCAAATTTTGCACAAAATCTTCAGAAATCGATTTGAACATTGTCATCCTAATTTTCCCCTTGAAAATTATACAAAAAGAATATCCCCCCCCCCCTCCCCCAAGTTCTTGCCCAAGAAAGAGCTCTAATACCACTTGTAGTAAACCTTGATAAATAAAAGATAAAAAATAAATCATTAACTTGAGAATAACCCCTTAAATTTAAAAATACCATAATGCGTTCACACCATAAAGAACACAAGAATATAGAGATAACTCTTAGGGAAGTGTAACACCATACAATACTTCTTATGGAAGGAATCACTCCACAATTCGTGCTTGCTGGAATACAAGAAACAACATCCAACAAAATATTTTAATACAATGATACTCTTTTGTATATATAATTTCTTAGGACTATAAAATAGGGTCTATGCCAACTACCCCTTATTATTATATTATTCCTTCTAACTACATATTGGGCCTATTCCATAATTATGGTCAATTTACATTATTTATCCCCCTTGGGTACCCCTCTAGGTATCCTATATTATCCTCCCTAAGTACATTACTATGCTTCAATTTCCTCATTGATTGTACAAGTTCATAGAGTTATTTATCCTATGTATGGTAGTTCAGTACAACTTCGTGAAACAACTTGAAATTGTAGAAAACAAGTCTTCTTCCTTACATAAGGATTCCTCCCATGGCATACCCACTTGCATCAATCTCAAAATCAGATGGTTGCTACAATTTGTGCATTTCCAAGATTGATGCTTGACTAATTCTTCTCTTCAAATCATCAAAATATCTACGTCTTTTTTTTTTGGGGGGGGGGAAAGATCATAATTTTATAAAAAATATACAAAATCACATTTGAAATATGCCAATGGATCCTACATTCCATATTTCATGAAGGATAGAAAATTATTCTTATACACTAATCCTTACCAAAAAGAGGAACCATCAAACAACTCAAGTATTTGATCCTTGGAAAAAATAAAAAAAACCTCTAAAATCTCCAACATTCTCACTATAAAGATGAACAACACGATCCCCTTATAGATGTCGTGAACATAAAATTTATAAATCAACATTCCTTAAATACCATCGAGCAATATCCAAAATCAACATATAATCAAAAGGAGTATGAGAAAATTTAGTGACATGACCCTCGATATTTTCCTGGATGGTCCATTCACCTCGCATCAATTGCACACTTGCCTTAGATAATCTGTCAACAACCTATTTCCTCTCCCTATATATATATATATATGTTCAAAGGATATTTGTGTACAATCCCGTGATAAATTTAAAAATTCTTCAAGCACTAGATGGAGGATAAAATTCCTCACACATATTGTTGTTTTACCCACTTAATCATGAGAAGAGAGTCCCCAAAATTTCGTTGTTGCTTATGCCAATGGGATCTCTTCCTTTTTGTGATAACATCATGAAGTGGTGCAACAATTGCCAAAAATGAAGCAACGTATGAGATTTCTATAAAAATACCATGTAATAAGTATCCATTGGACATTAGGGATTTTGTTAGGTGGGATTTTTAATTCTCTAGGAATTGAGTAGCGGAGTTGTGGATGGCCTTGGTAATGAGATTTTTTAGCACTGTGGATTTTTTGAGCTGGATGATGATGGGAATCCGCATGGATGTATCTATCATTATGAGTCCTTTTTCTATAAACTTGGTGGGTAAGGGATGTTGATGTTTTGGTAGTTGGGGGAGGTATTAACCTCCATGTGTAACCTTTGACTTAGAATAAAATATTCGGGAAGAAAGTGAATCGAAAAACAAATGTTAGAAAACCCTAGGAGAGAAGTCGACCTCAAGAGAAATAATATTAAAATAATAGACACATCCAGAAGGAGAATTTGGCACCAGTCAACTGGACAATTTAGTATAAATAGGCAGTTTCCTAGTTCATTTATATACACTTACTTAGCAAGTGTGCAAGTCTAGAAGATTGCAGTTGCAGCTAGAGGTGCGCACGTATGGGAGTAGCAGCCATAGCTGGAAGGGAAAAAAGTCTGGAAGAGTGGTGTAGAATTCATGAGTATTTCTCTTGTGCGCTTCTCTTGGATAAAATATATGTTCTTCTTGTATGGTTATTGCATGTTGGCCCTTGACCAAGTTTTGGGAGATTCTTGGTCATAGTGACCTATTTTGGGACTTCGATAGCCTGTCGAAGGAAGAGTGCAAGACGAAGCGGAGATCACGGGATCTTGGCCCACTTTTGGATCCTTTTTGGGTTTTTAGGAATATGTAACAGGAATGGGATGTCGACCCATGGGTTTACCCATGTTTAGGACTATTTTGTATGTATAAATAGAAGGATAGGAAATGTAAGAAAGAAGTTGAATAGTGCATCTATGTGATGTATGCTAAGTGCAAGTAGGGTTTGCAATTGCTTTGTGCATGACTATAAGAAACTTGCAGAGCTAAGTGCAAGTGGTTGTAACAGATAGTGGAAGGCTTTGTGCTGTAACACAAGGAAAAAGGATCTAGCGAGCTGTGCATATCTTCTGTCCTATGCAGATTAAGGGTTTTGATGGCTTTGTGCTTGTAACCGATTTATTGAAGGAAATAAAGAAGAAGAGTTGGTGGACGTAGCCCCAGGGTGGGGGTGAACCACGTAAATGCTGTGATGTCTTTCTTTGTGCTTGTCTTAATGTGTTTATGTCTTCTTTTGCTAAGTGATTTAATATGATTAGATAGATCTGCTTATGCTTAGTGCTAATGAAATATGAGAATACTAGATCTGATCCATATGAATGTGCTTAGTGATTGATCTGCTAAATCTGACCTATCTATTGATGCTAAGTGCTTAAGTACGTTATAATAGTGTGAATGTCGCGAAGCCTTGTTTTATTAGCGAAGTGGTTATTGATTGCATATTGTGGAATTGATAGTGATAAGTGCTCTATTAAGTTATATAATCACAGATCTATGTCCCAGCTAAGGTTGCAGACACTTGAGTCTTGCAACCACCTTTGCCTCTACCTTGGGTGAGACTTCATCTGCTTCGCAGGTGTTGCCGAAAGGGATGATAGTTAGGGTTTTGTTGGTGCGCTATTGTAGCGTTGAACCCTGGGTCTGCCCCTTGTGCAAAAAAAATGGTTCCATTGTCGGGACCTGAAATTGTGATTCTTGGGAACTGAGAAAGAAGAAGCTTTGTGCAAAGATTCCAACTGGGATTGTGAAATATCTGTGCCCTAGTGCGCAATGTCCTACTCGATTTATAAAGCTCTGTGCTAAAGAAGGAAGCCTGATATGAAGAAAGGAGGTCGGATATGAAGGAAAGAAGCAAGATCTGAAATCTTTGTTCTCTAAGATAGGTAAACGTGAGAATTTCTGATTAAAAGAGGTAAGCTCTGTACTTTGATAAAGATAAAAATAGTGAAAAGTTTTAGATCTGGAAGCCTTGTGCTCTGTAGAAGTAAGATAAGTGGAAATTTTTGTTTCTAGAGTATGGATCTAGGTATGTTTAATAGAGCCTGTCCTAGTCTAAAAACTAGGGTATTAATAGATGAAAGAAGATTTGATATGAGTAGATTTGATAAGAATAGTGAAAGATATGTTATACCTATGCATAGAAAGAATGTTTGGACTAACAAATGGATGCAGGATCCTAGAAATAATTGTTTTCAGGTTAACTCCTATGATCCTAGCGCGCAATATAGGAGAAGTTGGGGATCATTTAAAAGAAAGAGAGGATTAACCCTCTATTACAGTTGCAGAAAACCGGGACATCTTGCTAAAGAATGCCCCAGGAGAAGACCTAGTTGTCTTTGTTGCAAAGCTATGGACCATGAAATGTTGGATTTCCCCAGAATGATTGCTAAGCTTGAAGGAATGAATCTGAATCAAGAAAAACCTAAGGTGGATCCAGAGGCTATAGCAGGACCCCAGGAAGAATCAAAGAAAGTATTTCTACAGATGAGAGAAGCCTTGAATGAACACCGACATATTAGATTATCAAAGATCTTTAAAGACAAGGAACTCCTTGAAGCAAGAATAGGAGACTTCGACATTGATTGTGTTATAGATGAGGAAACACAGGTGAATATCATGACATAGAGAACTTGGAAAGCTACAGGGAGGCCTGCTATGATTTCTTCATTAGGAGGAATAGGGTTATTTAGAGGAAAACTGGTAAACTTGTGTGGGAGGCTCTCTCAGATGCCTATGAATGCAAATGGAACTTCGATAGAAGAAGATTTTGAGATTATTCAATTTATTGAGGACAGTGCCCCATTTACCATGTTACTAGGGACACCTTGGATTGAAAAAGATCAAGACAGACAAAAATAAGAAGGAGAAGTTTTGGAGAAGAAGAAACAAGAATTAAAAGATTTCATGACCAGAAAGATCGCACAATTTATTGAAGAACAGGAGAATAGATCGAAGCTATTTGACACTAGAGACCCCGATGTCAAAGCTGCAAGAACACTAGAAGACCCACATAAGACTGAAGTACTTACTCCAGATAAAGAAAAGGTATTACCCTTGAATCCTAGGAAAGAGTCTCAACAATGTGCAGTAACTATGTTAAAAGAATATAAGAATCAAAATGGAAAAAGACATACCAAGTCAAAGCTCACTAGAAAGAAGGATAGAAAGATAATTAAGAAGAGGGATAAGATTGAAAAGTTACAGAATATTCTAGAGGGAACTTCGAAGAAAGAAAACTTGCAGAATTGGAACTTCATTGGGATATCAGAACAATGACACATGGTACTTCGCCAGGGCGAAGCAATATAGCCATTGGGGCTGATATATCCGTTCGAATGACACTACGAATGGGTCAGAAAGAATTTATAGCTTGACACCAGACCATTGGACCACGCCATAATGGACATAACAAGAGTTAATGAGGCTTCATACCTATTACAAGTGAACTGTTACTGAGTTGCCTACTTATCCCGTCGCGCCATGCACAGAGAACACTTTTTCTAACTGAGATTTTGAGCCTGCAGACTAAGTGAGTTGTGTACAGTGATCATTGTACCCGATAATTTTAATCCTGAGCGCATATGTCTGACGAGATCACCGCAGTTGAAGAATCAGTAACAAAATTTCTCCTCAACTTGATGTCTGAAAGAGTCATGTCGGAGAGAGGAGTTTCTACAAGTGTACAAGCATCGTCAATGAGAGGACTGTCAGCCTCTCCATCCACTGATCGAGCCAGTCCATCCCGACCAGTAGATGAAAAGATAAATAAGCATAGGGATGATCTCATGAATGCTAAGTTAATCTCAAGTATACTACCCACCTATCTAACCCCTCTGAGCAGTGCAATAAATAGAGACAGTGTGCCAAGAGACTCTTAGTATAACTTGGTTACTGCGTACCTCTTGAAGGGGATACATGCAGTTTGCACAGATCAAGAAAAAATTGCAGCATTGAAGTTCAGTGACTTCAACCTCAGTGACAGGAAGGTCTACAACATTCTCACCCCACATAAGTATCTAAATAGGACCAAGGGAAAAAATTCCAAGATAGTTCCCCAATCATGGACCCATAACCTCACACAGTCCACACTGCTCAACGTCATGAAGATCCCACACTTTGGAAGCCACCAAGAAGTGAATGCATGTGTCAAATTGTTGCTGTCCTGTTATTATGGAGTTTATTTGTGGTTAAACCACCGTATCACCATGGATCCGATGTTGATCAACCAGATCACAGGGTTGAGCATGCAAGGCCCTGACCCACAATATTTCTACCCCGAAAATACCATGGATCGTGCTTTAGCTCAAAATATAAAGGACACTTACGGAGACATCGAGAAGGGAATGCGAGGCTAAAAGATAGATTCTATCCAAAGTGACGTAGTGCACCTCACCTACCAATTGATCATAGGAAAGTTGGTGTGAAGAATCAACCCACCCAAGTCATTGGGTTCGTAGTCGACCTCACAGGGAAGTGTGCAAAAGGACTTCAGATGAATTGGGCACAGTACCTGGTAAACCAGTTGGAACTGGACTGCATGGAAGCCCAAGATTAGGGATATGAATTCCACTTCAGTTGGCTATTGATCTTGATTACTTTCATTGCATGGGAGATGCCAGAAGGTGCGACCTTCCCAGACATCGAGCCGTTTGAACCTTTGGCCACGAAGTTCAGTACAATGTGGTACTCAAACGACATGAATAAGAAATGGTAGTCAAATCCCGTGTTCCATACGTATTACAACCAGTTGAAGGTAACCATCCCGTTTAAACCTCATATGACCCCGAATACCCTCCACAGGTTTCGACCCTTAATTAAATTCAGAGCGGAATGCCATTTTATTTACATCTCATCGCGTGCAGATGGACATAAACAACAACTACAATCATACTACAAGCTGACGGAGGATGACTTGGAAGAAATTACCAAGGAATGGTCAGCGGACCTCCTCATTCTAGCAAACCTTACAGAGATATCCGATATTGACAGTCCAGAAACAACACATTATACACCTGGACCCAAAAAGACAAAGAACAATGAAGAAGCCCAAGACGTAAACAATACCTTAGCCAAGACTACTTCCATCTCACCTGAGCAAGGAGGTGATGGTAGAGATATAGATGGTGCATAAGTTGAACATAAGAAAGGCGAGGTTACACCTCCTAGAGACGAGGAGGATCCCTCAAATAAAAGGAAGGTTTCCCCACCGAAACCCTCATCCTGGAAGAAAGTGAAAGAAACCAGGACCAAATTTGAGACTACCCTCACATCAGATGACTTCAATTTTATTGTAGTAGCCCTGAATGATGCTTCACTGGAGATAATAGAGAATCAAGAAGCTAAGAAGGAGGAGGTGTTCAATCAGATTAAGGATGAGCTCCAAGGGGTGCAATAGACATTACAGTCTAGTTGTGCAGTCTCCACTGTGCCTCTGTCAGTAGGAACACCAGAATTGGGAGATGAGCCAGATCAACTCCACTAAATCGTTGATACAGTCGAAGCTCGCCTTCAATGAGCTCAGGAAGAGACAACACAAGCCACCCAGGCTTTGGCGTAAGTACAAAAAGACCTTGAAGAGAAATGCAGTGCTACAGAATAGGAAAATCTTGCTCTGCAAGTGAAGTGGGATGAAGAAAAAGCACAGTTATAGCAAAGAAAGGAACAATTACTTGCAGAGAAACTCGAAGTAAAGGAAATGGTGCACAAATCACTTGACTCTGTGACAGTTGTAGAAATAAATAACAAAGAGCGAGTTCCACAACAAGTGGTGCATCTTGAAGAGGTAATACAACAACTCCAATAGTGCATAGAAAACTTGGAGCTCCGCACTGTGCCTAAGACCCCTCAAGATGTAAGATACCTAAGGGAAACAACTGCCTGCAACATAGTTGACAGATTAAAAGCTCTTTCCTTGGAGTGTAAGAAACTGAGTAATCGAAGTGCCCAAACATATGAGAACCTCACCAAGAACCCAAAGTTATAGGCATTGGAGTTGCAGCTCTAGGAAGCAAAACATCACACATACACACTACAGGTGCAACTGAAGGCCTTGTTGGCCATGGAAAGAATGAAGCGGTCTCAAGAGAAATGCACTACCCAACAACATATCCATACAATTCAAAGTAGAGTGATGGAAGTTACTCAATGGCTTCAACTAATACAAGATAAGGCATGCCAGTTATCCACAGAGGTTGAAAGCAGAGGGGCAGAGCTAGAACAAGTTGTCATCACAACAGAACAATGCCTAGAAGGGCCCGTAAACAACACAATGATCCAGGAGTTCACTGAGCAAGAGGCCATCGTGAAACAACATGTCGAAGCAGCTTGAGCCAAGCTCTAGGCATTCGAAGTAGAACTGATCAGATCAGAGTGACTCGGGACGAGTCACAGGTGAGTGTTGGGGGCCTGTTGGCCCTTGACCATGTTTTGGGATATTCTTGGTCATAGTGACCTATTTTGGGACTTTGACAACCTATCAAAGGAAGAACGCAAGATGAAGTGGAGATCACGGGATCTCAACCCACTTTTGGATCCTTTTTTGTTTTTGGGAATATGTAACGGGAATGGGATGTCGACCCATGGGTTTTCCCATGTTTAGTCCTATTTTGTATGTATAAATAGAAGGATAGGCAATGTAAGAAAGAATTTAAATAGTGCATCTATGTGATGTATGCTAAGTGCAAGTAGGGTTTGTAAGTGCTTTGTGCATGACTGTAAGAGACTTGCAGAGCTAAGTGCAAGTGGTTGTAACAGATAGTGGAAGGCTGTAGGGACCAAATTAATTTGAACTATTAAAGTCCATAAATTGAAACCGATTAGATTACTTATACACATAAAGACTCAATAATTTCTTTCATTCAGCATATAAGGATGTTAAATTAATTAAAGAACAACAATTTCATACCAGAATAAGAATAATTACCTCTTCCTGATGCTAATTCCCTCGTTGATCTGGTTGTCCTTTGCTGAAGTTGAAACTGTGTCAAACACTGCCCAAAACTGAGTTTTCCTCCCTGCCAGCTAGGAGCAGCCTGTCTGGCTCCCTAGCTCTAAGATACCGTAAGGATATCCTGGCCCCCGTGCCCCAAACCCCCAACAACCCGGTGCCCCCTGCTAGCTGATTCACCAAAAACCACCAACATCAAACTCCTCACACCAAAGATCTCCACAGAAAAATCTCCCACAGAAATATATCCCCCTCCTCAAAATGCTTCCTCCTCCCAAAAGAATGATCCTCCCCGTAAGACTCTTCCCCGTCATATTCCCCCTTCACTGACTCTCCTCCCCTTCATTAATTTCCTTATCCCTTTATTTATTATCTTATCCCCTTATTTATTATCTTATCCCTATATTTAATATCTTATCCCCTTATTTAATGTTTCTCCCCCCCCTCGTATACGTAAATCTTTAATACATTAAATTATTAACCCCCTTTAATTCTTTACTCAATTAATTAATGAGTCAATTAATAATTAATTAATCATTGACAGATATGAACAAATAATTAATAATAATTAATTAGTTAATATTATTTAATAAATAATTATTGTTTAACTAACATATTAGGACAATCAGATTATCAAATTAACTATAATTAATAATCCCTATACATCTATTTAAGCAGGGTCGTCACATACACCCTCCCTTCAGGAAACTTCGTCCCGAAGTTAAGGTATCTCATGGTACAAAGGAAAAGAAACATGGTTCACACATTCATAACAATTAACCGACATTATTAGTAAGTAAGTCAAGAAAACTCATACATACTAGTGTACATGTACAAGAAATGCATGTGTAGCTAGTACATACAAGTCTCATGCATATACTAATAATCAATAACTATCACCCTCTAGTAATTTGTGTATGCATCCAATCCAATCAACAAGACTAGTCTTTTATAAAAGACAATAACCAATCAAATGTCTGCGAAATCCTTTAATTACAATTATCCAGTTCAACAATTTTATTTAGAGAACTGTGGTTTAGTTACGTAATTATGAATATTCATATATACACATTTTATTTTTAGAAGAGAAAACATTAAAATCCACCATCAGATAAATCTCCATACTCTCTCAACTATTTCTACTCATCCTTCCTCCCTAACCTACTTGCATCTCCATTCATATCCTTCCTCTACTGGACTATCTTGGAGCATCAACTATATTGACCTAACTCCAAATAGAACCCGCAAGCAAAAGTGTCACTATCTCGACCAAGCTTCCCCAGCAGGCAACTGCCAGTCATCATCACACATCTTGGGGAGCGTGAGCTAACACCATCCTCCCATGACTTCAGGTTTCGGAGGATACACGGTGGGAAATGCCTCCACCCCTCCTAATCATAACTAGGGTCCACACCCTACAATGGAATATACAGTGGCACC
>ML776593.1:373690-391026 GCA_009831015.1 Picea engelmannii | reverse complement strand
GTGCCACGTCAGTGACATCGTAAGTGTCTCTAACTGGAATAAAATGAGCACTCTTGGTTAACTTATCCACTATCACAAGAATGGCATTGTGTCTATGAGATGTGAGCGGTAACCCCACAACAAAATCCATAGAGATGACTTCCAACTTGGACATAGGAACATCATGTGGTTGTAGGAGGCCTGCCGAGTGATGGTGGTCGACTTTCACTTGTTGACACTCTAGGCACTTGGCGATGAAATAGACTACATCGTGCTTCATGCCTACCCAGAAGAAGAGATTCCTCATGTCTACGTACATCTTCTTCACACCCGAATGCGCACAACAAAGTGCTCTATGGGCTTCCTTCAGTATGATGCTTCGAATATCCCCATTTTCAGGGATGTACATCCTTTCTTGATATCTCAATAGTCCATTTTATTCCAGACTATATCCTTCATACTTTGGATCTAACTGCCTCCCACTCTGGAGGTTTGAAGTAACCTTCAAATACCAACTGTCTCCTTGGAGTTGTGTCAACACATGTTCCCTCAGATTGACCTTTAAGGGTACCAAGGAGAAGATACGTGGTCTCCTACTCAAGGCATCTGCGACCACATTTTCCTTCCCCTTGATGTATGAGATACCAAAATCATACTCACTCATAAACTCACTCCATCACCTTTGCCTGGCATTCAGATCTCTTTGAGTGAAGAGATGTTTTAAAATTTGATGGTCCGTTTTAAGCTCAAAGTTTCGCCCAACAAGATGGTGCCTCCAAAGTTTCAGAGCTAGCATTACAGTTGCCAACTCTAAATCATGAGTTGTGTATATCTCTTCATGTTTCTTCAACTTCCTTGATGCATAAGCTATCACTCCTCCATCCTGCATTAGCACGGCCCCCAACCCTTGCTTCGAGGCATCCGTGCAGACTGTGAAGTCCTTTTCCATATCTGACACTCGTAGAATTGGTGCACTAGGTAGTAACCTCTTAAGCTCAATGAATGCACTGTCACATTCTTCAGTCCATTCATACCTGACCCCCTTGCGCTGCAAGGTGGTGATGGGTTTTGCTATTTTGGAGAATCCTTCCACAAATGTCCAATAATAACCTGCTAGCCCCATGAAGCTTCTCACCTCATGGGCATTTTTCGGCACTGGCCACTCCATAATGGCCTTTACCTTTTTTGGGTCCACAAATATTCCCTTGCCGGAAATGATATGACCTAAATAGTGAATCTCTTTTTGGAAGAAGGAACACTTCGACAACTTCCCATACAATTTGTTCTCTCTAAGGCATGACAACACTACTCGTAAGTGTTCCTCATGTTCTTGGAATAGATGAGGATGTCATCTAGGAAGATTTGTACAAAACGATCTAAGTAATTCCGGAATATGTCGTTCATGAGGCTCATGAATACTGTTGGCACATTGGTCAATCCGAAAGGTACTACGACAAACTCGTAATGTGAAAACCAAGTTCGAAAGGAAGTTTTTGGGATGTCGCCTTCCTTAATCCTTAACTGATGATACCCTGATTGAAAATCAATCTTTGAGAATACCGCTGCTCCTTTCATCTGATCAAAGAGGTCATATATTTGTGGCATTGGGTATCTATTTTTCACTGTAGCACGGTTCAAGTCCCTGTAGTCTATACACAGTCATAAGGATCCATCCTTCTTCTTTACAAAAATTACTATTGCACCCCAAGGTGAAACACTTGGCCTTATTATCCCTAAGTCTAGTATCTCTTTCAATTGCATTTGCAATTCACAAATTTCTGGCGCTGTCATCCGATACAGAGTTTTGGAAATTGGTTCTGCACCAGGTTTTAGCTCAATAGTAAAATCAAGCTCCCTCTCAGGAGGTAACCCTGGTAACTCGTTCAGAAAAACATCCTTAAATTCTGACAATACCGGGTACTGATCCAATGAGGGTCCCTTCCTTTCGTTCACTGCTTCCACTACATATAGTCGACACCCTTGTCTCAAGCATCGCTTAACCTTCATAGTTGAGATAAAGCATAATGACACTTTTCTCCATACACCTTGGATCTCTACTGGTCTTCCTTCATCATCGACACAAAGCACCCTCTTTGCGAAACAATCTACCAAAGCTCGGTGAGTTGCTAACCAATCCATTCCAATGATTAGTTCATACACCCCGAGAGCAGTGACATATACCTTCAACCTGGTAGTACACACTCCCAGGTCTACTATACAATTTTCAACATTAGGTCCTACCGCTTGTTTTTCCCCCGAAGCCATCTTGACTTGTTTAAAGTCATCATGCTCATAGGCTACCAACCCACTCATTTCTAATGCAGATGGTGAAATGAAACTATCTGTAGCACCAGAATCAAATAAAATCTTAACATTGATATGATTTAGCGTACCTGATGACTCCACCACCGTGGATTGATGTTCGGCCTGGCGATTATTAACCGCTGCGTAAATCTGGTGGCTGCTACTTGCTCTTCCCATCGGGGCCTTCCCTTCTCTATGTGCGAATCCTGATTGTAACTCTGGGCAGTCACGCTGGTAATGGGGTCCTCCACATCCCAAACAGGTAACACGAGATTGAACCTGCACACTGTTATGTGACTATCTCTGAAATGAGTTCCTTCCCCTGGAACCCCTGCCCCTACTAGTTGTTCCTTGAGATGGTCGTGGACCTGTCTACGTTGTTGGTGATGAATGAGATGCTGCACTCACTGCCATTGAAATTCTTGTGGCTACTGTCCTTGGCGTGACTCTGTTACCATATGGAGGTGGCCTTGATCCCCCTCCCCTGGGAAATGTCCTCGGGGCCTTCCCTATGAATCCAAGACGATGCGGAAAGGTCGGTCTCGTACCTCCATTTAAGTTCTTGTGTTATTCCGCATAACGTGCATTTTCCACTTCTTCTGTTCCTGAAGACGGTTTCCACATCCGCACCATAGCTCTGATCTTAGGGTTTAGCCCATAGATGAAGCGTTCTGCCTGTCATTGGTCATTATCCATATACGAAACATATTTGATCAATTCCATAAATCTGATCTCATATTCTTCTACAGTTCTGTTTCCCTGTACTAAGGCATGAAACGCCCCTACCTGCTATTCCTCATAATAGGCTGGCAGATATTTCCTTTGGAACCTCTCCTTGAAAAGTTCCCAAGATACTGTGTTCAGGGTAAGATGCAGTTGTCTTTCCAGGTTACCCCACTAGTTCAAGGCGCTATCTCTTAACTGAAAAATTGCTATCTTCGCCTTTGGGTTGGACACATAGTCCCTTAAGGAAAAACACCTTGTCATGCATTCCAACCATGCTTCCGCGCGTTCACTGGCGCGACCCCCGAAAAACTCTGGAAGTTTGATCTTCTGCAATTCTTGAGTGAAGTCTTCAGGTAAAGGTCCTCCCCCTGAATCCCTTGATGCTTCTGGATTACCCATTCCAGACGGTGGGGGTTCCACTTCGGTCCTTGCTGGTTGTCGCCCCTTTAAAGTCTCATTAATGGCCTCCAACGAGCGCAATATGAGATCTAGTTCGGGCGATGGTGGTGGTGGCGTTGGCGGTGTTGGCGATGCCTACGACGATGCTCCCCTGCATCGATTCCCTCGAGTCCTGACCATCCTGTATGATTTAACTTGCATCAACCAAAGTTGTCAAGATGAGTTCAAGGACGTTTCAAATTGATGCTACTCAAACTAGAAACAGGGTTAGGCGTAAGTTTTTATTTACTTGTCTGTAAACAAACATTACTCTCTTTAGGGGATTGGCTAGGTTAGGGATAAAGCGTCTAAGCTTGATTTCTTCGCCTAAGAAAACTATTGACTCCCTTGCCCGGTAGCTATGCTAGCCTTGTGTCATACTCGCCAATTCCTCTAGCTTACTCTCCGAGTGTGTATGCTGCCTCCTTCCCGCTTGTCTTAGTCTAAGTCCTTTAAACTTTTCACTTACAACTAAATATCCTTCGATGCTTGACTCGTGGGCTCTCCTTGGCACATTGTACATATGCGTTGAATTGTGTGTCTCGGTGGCTGCAGGTGCGAGTCTTTAAGGATTTTAGAGTGGCTTTCGGCATTGGAACTTAGCGCTTGTGAGCTGTGGTTATGTATTGCTTCCTGACTTGTGGTCATATGATGTAGTGAGCCTGAGGCGATGCATTGAAGCTTAGTGTTTGACTTTGACTGGTGGAATGGAATGTAAGGGCTCAACGATTGGCTCGATGAGTTGTGTGTAAGGTCTCGTGAGCTTGACGCTTGGATAATCGGAGATTATTCGTCAGGGTAGTACTTTGCTACTATTGATAATTAAATTATTTATATGTGAATTTATTTTGTAAAAGTGATATGTGTGGCGCATTGGTGTTAGTGCTCTTCTTAAGGCGCTTCGCTTGGTGGGTGGTCTTGGGTTCAAAACCCATGGACCCTCTAACATTTTAATTAACTTTAATGTAGTTTAACTTTACACTAAATACACAACTAATTTAATTAATTAATTTTTTTTTTTGATAATTAATTACACTAATAATTTTGAAGTTACTTAATTATCTTTAAAAATTATTTTTATACTAAATTAACTTTAAATTAATTCAAACTAAATTAACCTAATTTTTTTTTTAACATATATAAATAAACAATTTAACAAATAACATATATAAATATTTTACGATAATCAATAATAAAGAAATAAGAAAATAAAATGTAACTAAAATAAAAGAAAATATAATTTACGTAAATAATTTAAAAACAAATTTCTTTTTAAATATCTAAAGGGCGGGCACGCATGAAGCCCACGTGCCACCCTCATTCCCTCCAGCTCTTCATACCTAAACCCTATACTATTCCTTAACCCTAATGCTCCTTCACTTCCGCCTCTTTCCTCTGCCACCTCTCCACTTTGCTCTTCAAAGATTGTAAATATGCCTTCTGCTCCTGTAAATCAGTTTCAAATGGCGGAGGTTTTGATTTGATTGTCATGGATAAATTTGTGAATCTCAGTATTGCTTCCCCGTTTTTCGGTGTCATATTGGCCTATAATAGCAGTGCTCCTCCTGATAGCAACAATGATCCCTATGGTGGGTTTAATACTCGTTTTAATCCATCCATGGCGATTATCATCGTTGTTCTCTTGAGTGCGTTTTTCTTCTTGGTTTATTTTTATTTTTATTTTTATTTTTTGATAAAAAAAAATTGCTTTGTGTTTGTGCAGGCACGGCTCCTTGATCGTGGCTGGGCACTGCGTTCAGGCTGTGTGGTGCATACGGCCTTATCTTGTGTTGTGCATAGGTCGTGCTCCTCCTTCTCGACAACTTGGCCTTTGGTATGTGTTATGTATTTAATGTACTTCGTGGGCGATAGTTGATGGGAGAGTGTTGAGAACAAATGATTCATGGGTTTGTGTAGGGTTTATGTGTTGGTTTGTGTAGTACGAGGCCAATGTAACAAGTGGAGTGCGAGAAAAATCAAGAGTGACCAGAAGAATTAAGGAAGAGTCATGGTGGGTTCTTCTCCGCCTCCACATCGCAGAGCGCCCCGAGGATTCTGAGAGAATAACCAAGTTTCCACATTCTCCTTCACCAGATGTTGTTGCTGTGTATTCTCACTCATATTCATAGTTGTTGCTATTGTAGGAGTAATAGCACTGGTGGTGTTCATGGTATTAAATCCCAAGAAGCCTAAATTTAATTTACAGAGCGTGACAGTGGTGTCGCTCGAGACGTACCCCCCCCTTAGCAGCGCCTTGGCCAGCATGGAAGTCTTTTGACGTTGAATATAACCATGGATATTTTTTTTTTGCCGGACATGTGGTGCAAGAACAGGCCCGTGGGATCCTTCCTTCAGTGGCTTGGGCATGGGCCTTGGGCGCATTATTCTGGCTCGAATCTCTTTTGCACGAGAATCCATAAGAGCAATGATAATACCCTAATGTTTTCACTATTCTTTGGAAAAAATGGAAATGGATGAAAGATCCTCAGAAGCCTCCATTACTCTGAACATAAATTCGTAGGTGACTCATTGAGGGTCGAGAAAGGATCGAGAAAATAGAAGCGCTTGCAGGGTTTCTTTTGTTGTTTTATAACTTTACAATATTGGAAATTTGTCGATGGTTTCGGGATTCAACCGAAATTTGGTCAGATTTAGCTGGAGAATCCATACGCTTTCGGATTTAGCCGAATCCAAAAGCATTTCGCTGAAGAGTTTGGAGGAACTTCGGCCGTCACTGAACTGCCATAGGGATTCAACCGCTTCTACTAATAGCATAGCTGCATACAATCCACTCAATCGTATTTCAATGTATTGGTAATTATTTTTCTTTCCTGTGTAATGATAGATACGTTAGTCGTTTTCATGTGGCCACTCTAATTAAATTAGAGTGGGTAAATATTACTGGTTTCATGCTCTCGCTGTTCTAATATAATCAGTATTGGAGCTCATGCACGTGAAAGATGATCCATAATAGTTTAGTTTCTCACTTTTATTATATCATATTTTGATTATTTACGGATGTTTTTGAATATATTGAATTTTTATTTTGTTAACAATGATTTCTTTCGCTCTATGCGGTGATTATCAGTTAGCTATTGATTCTGTTTATGGAGGTGTATATTTACAAAGTCCGAACATCATAATGGTGGCTTCTAGTTTCTTTCCTCGTGTATTTAAATCTAGTTAGCCAAATTTATTCAGTACCATTTTACAAGTTTCTCCTCATTTTACAATTTATGTTCCTCTTAAAGGTTACAACACATTTCGTGTTATATATGCCATTCCAACGTACATACTTGGATCAATTTATTTCTTAGATTTTTTTTTGTTCCAATTGTCTAGTAACCATTGTACCTATTAAACAATGGAATTGCCATATAATTATTCTCAAGTTTAAATTTTCTATTGTTAGCAGGTTTTCAAAGGGGAAAAATTAATAGAACAGGTGCCTTTTGATTCCTGTGTCTGATGTTTATTTTTGGGTATTGCTTTGTAGGTTAGTGGAGCTGGAGCTTTGAGTCTGAGCTTGGCCCTAATTTATATTTTCATATACAGATTATTTAGGGATTGTTTAGGATTTCAGGGAAAAGGGTTTCAATATAACCAATTAGGGGTTATTTAAATTTCTGGGTTAGTGTTGAACAGTTCCTTATTCCTTCTTACAAGCAGGTAGGTGGATAGGCCCTTAAGGCTCCAGTGCTTCAAACTGAAGCTCTGATACCATGTGTAGGGACCAAATTAATTTGAACTATTAAAATCCATAAATTGAAACCGATTAGATTACTTCTACATAGAAAGACTTAATAATTTATTTCATTGAACATATAAGGATGTTAAATTAATTAAAGAACAACAATTTCATAACAGAATAAGAATAATTACCTCTTCCTGATGCTAATTCCCTTGTTGATCTGGTTGTCCTTTGATGAAGTTGAAACTGTGTCAAACACTGCCCAAAAGAGAGTTTTCCTCCCTACCATCTAGGAGCAACCTGTCCGGCTCCCTAGCTCCAGGATACCGTAAGGATATCCTGGCCCCCGTGCCCAAAACCCTTAGCAACCTGGTGCCCCCTACTAGCTGATTCACCAAAAACCACCAACATCAAACTCCTCACACCAAAGATCTCCACAGAAAAATCTCCCACAAAAATATATCCCCCTCCTCAAAATGCTTCCTCCTCCCAAAAGAATGATCCTCCCTGTAAGACTCTTCCCCGTCATATTCCCCCTTCACCGACTCTCCTCCCCTTCATTAATTTCCTTATCCCTTTATTTATTATCTTATCCCTATATTTAATATCTTATCCCTTTGTTTAATGTTTCTCCCCCCCCTGTATACGTAAATCTTTAATACATTAAATTATTAACCCCCTTTAATTCTTTACTCAATTAATTAATGAGTCAATTAATAATTAATTAATCATTGACAGATATGAACAAATAATTAATAATAATTAATTAGTTAATATTATTTAAGAAATAATTATTGTTTAACTAACATATTAGGACAACCAGATTATCAAATTAATTATAATTAATAATCCCTATACATCTATTTAAGCAGGGTCGTCACAAAGGCTTTGTGTTGTAACTCAAGGAAGAAAGATCTAGGGAGTTGCGCAGATCTTCTTTCCTGTGTGGAGTAAGGGTTTTGATGGATTTATGCTTGCAACTGATTGATTGAAGGCAATAAAGAATAAGAGTTGGTGGATGTAGCCCCAGGGTGGGGGTGAACCACGTAAACCCTATGTTGTCTTGCTTTGTGCTTGTCTTAATGTGTTTATGTCTTCCTTTGCTAAGTGCTTTAAGATGATTAGATAGATTTGCTTATGCTTAGTGCTAATGACATATGAGAATACTAGATCTGATTCATATGAATGTGCTTAGTGCTTGATATGTTAAATCTGACCTATCTATTGATGCTAAGTGCTTAAGTACGTTATAACAATGTGAATGTTGCGAAGCCCTTTTTTATCAGCAAAGTGGTTATTGATTACATATTGTGGAACTGACGGTGCTAAGTTCTCTATTAAGTTATATAATCACATATTTGTGTCCCAGCTAAGGTTGCAAACACTTGAGTCCTGCAACCACCCCCACCTCTACCTCGGGTGAGACTTCATATACTTTGCAGGTGTTGCCGAAAGGGATAGTAGTTAGGGTTTTGTTGGTGTGTTGTTGTAGCGTTGAACCCTAGGTCTGCCCCTTGTTCCAACATTGTGTTGTTGTTACAAAAATTGTGGCTAGGGTTTATCTATTGGTTATGGAGTAGGATTTCTAGAATTATTCTAAGTAAAGGTTAGTGTGCTTGGGGGTGGCATATGTGAATGCCTATGGTTGGGTGACAACGATGTTACATTTTCTATGGTTAAACGAGCATACCAAAATTTTAACATGGTATCAGAGTGAGGTTTCCTGCATAACAGTCTAATCGCTGAAGGAAGATCCTCTATTTCCCCCATTTTCAAGCTCGTTGAGCACTTACTGAACCCACTATGAAGGTCACCTAAGTAGGGTGCATCTTTTCCTCGGATCATATCTGCAAATTTCTGAAGTTGAGAAATTAGGGTTTCCTCATAAAACCCTAGGTCTGCAGTGACAGTTGTAGTTGCAGTTGTAGTGCAAGTTCCTTCGTGCTAGTTGCAACACCAATTGCATCATCAATTGCAGTACCTGTTGCAGTACCAATTACAGTTCCTATCGATCAATGAATTTTCAGTGAAGAGTTGGGCCTAATTTTTGGTTATCCTAGTGTGCCTTACCCTAATGCACCTCCAACTACCTTTAGATTGCAAGTTTGAGCACTTTGAAGTTTTAGGCTTCGTCATTGCTTGCCGCTGCTACTGGATGGTGCCATTGTCTTCCGCTATTTTTCGTTGCTACCAGAGGTATGTACTTGTATATGTTTAAGATGTATCATTATCTTAAGGGTATTTGCAGGAGAAGGGATCTTTTTTCCAAACAACAATCATAGATCCGAAGGGATCTCAGATTCGACACATTCAGAGAAACAATGCACTCCAAGTTTGATTGTTTAGATATGCGTCTAGCTGTTATGGCATTATTGTGATCTTATGAACATCTAGTTATATTTTTTGATCTATTAAAGTTATGATTATCATACTAACCTTTGGTCAAAGTTAAATTTATAAGCTGACTCTAGTCAAAGTATGATACTGATTAAGGTTGATATTTTGGAGTTAACTTGCATTATATTCCCTAACTTAGATTTATGTCAAGAAAATCATATTGTCTTAGTACATGGGACATGTTGAAGAACATACTTGTCATATTGAGTAAAAGAGACTTGGAAGAAAAACAACAATGCTCATTCTTGAAGATAAGACTCCAGGTTCCAGGTTTGATTGATTAAATTGACAAGTTTCCAATTTTCACATATCAAGTTTGATAATTGCTACATTACAAGTAAACATTATACTTGTGACAACAATCCTTGAAAGGTTGTATTACTACTAGATACAATGAATACTTGCTAGCATGTGAGTATTATTGATATAAATTCTTATTTTACTTGTTTACAAAATGTAACTAACATCTCCTCTAGGATATACTTCTTGTTTTGCTTCCAGGAAGGTCACCAGATATTGATATGTTGATTACCATGAAATTGTCTTTTATTCTTGTTAACATAGATATGTTCTTATGAAAATGCTATTATATTGGAAATACTTTTTCTCTTGTTGCTCTTGTCTTGGGCAGGTTACCATGGAGGAATGATAGGTCACAACACTAGAAGAGTGTTGTTCCTATTTCTTAGTATTGCATTCTTATTTTGGCTCTTGTTCCAGGTAGGTCACAAGTGATAGCTCTGAGAAGGAGCTACTATGGCGATTTTTCTTGTTATTATTTTTACTAATATTATAAGAGTATTATTCTTGTGTATTATTTTCCATTGTTGTTGGTCTTGTTCTGGGTAGGTCATAGATGATAACTCTGAAGGAATCTATAGTGATGGTTGTAGGAGGAAACATATTAGATAGTGTCTAGTTTGAGACATGGAGAAAATTATCCAGATAATAAATTGTATACACGGCCGTATACATCCATGTACCGAAGAAAAAGAGGACGAAGTTAAAAAATTCTGGCAGGAAGGGTACATTTGAGAGATATAGAGCATCTCATATGGAAATTGATTGTAAAGAGAAGAAGGCTTCAAATATGACTGAACATATCCCTCTAGTTTAATTTATCACCCTTCAGATCATCAGGAAGAGTTAGTAGAGCCAGAAGGGCCTACCCATAATCGTTACAGTAACCAAGAAGAGACCAACATGGTCTCGTGACACTTTGCATGATTCAAATATATATAGCATTGATGAGCCATATCATGAGGAGTAGATGGCTCCACCAGTGGTGAGGTAGGTGACCCCACCAAGTACCATCTCAGGAGGAGCTAGAGTTAAGAGGGAGTTAACCCTAATGATCCAGTAGGGAGGAGTAGCCTCCCTAGGACCATTCATAGGAGACTTTACAAGAAATCATCACATACAAGGGAGTAGATGGCTCTGAAGATTATATAGACTTAGAGGGAGTCAAGCTTCAGAGGGATAATGGAGATTTAGAGTGAGCCTGATCTCAGAGAGAGTCAATGGCTTAGATACTTTCATTCAGAAAGTATTCCTCCTCATATTCAGATGGGAGAGAGAGACTTCTTCCAAGACTGATAGACATGTGCCATGAGTCGAGGAGACTAGATTGAAGCTTCAAAGGCTTCTAGGAGATATGAGATGTCCTAGGAAGATTCCCTTGTTTCAGTGACAGAGGAAGAATCTAGTAAGAAGGATTGGGATATGGATCTTTTCCTTGGTTACGAGACTAGAAGGGAAGTTAATGGTGACTTCCAAGTTGATTTACAAGATCAAGCATGTTGCAGATAACAACATAGAGATGTACAAAGCCTGATTTGTGGCAAGAGGATTATCCCAACAAGAGGGAGAATATTATGATGAGACACTTTCTCTAGTAGTCATAAGAAGTATATAGAGAGCAACCACAATATACATGAGAAGGAGTCTCATGTATGGATATTGAAGAAAGATTTGTATGGACCTAAGCAAGCACCCAAGGCATGATATGCCTGATCAAACAATTTCCTGATGAGCTTGGGCCTTACTAAGAGTAAAGCAGATTCCAACCTTTACTATAAGGTTGTGGATGATGGACCAATGATATTAATATTATATGACCTGTTTCTAACAGGGAACAGGAAGCTCATTGCTAAGTGCAAGAGGAATATTGCTGCAGAGTTCGAGATGAAAGACCTTGGTATGATTTTTGGGTCTAGAGGCATGGCAAAAACTGGATGAGATTTTCTCGTTCCAAGGAAAATAAACTGTAGAGGTTTTGAAGAGATTCAAAATGATGGATTGTAAAGCCATGACTACATCGATGGTGGAAAATATGAAGTTATTGAGTGATACATATTTAGAGACAATGGATGCCACCATGCATAGACAAATGATTGGTTCATTGATGTACTTAACAAATACAAGTCTAGATATATGTTTTGCGGTGAACACATTGAGTCAGTATATGGTTGAGCTGAGACGTGTTCACTTGATTACAAAAAAACATGTGATGAAGTACCTGAAAGGTACATTTGATTATGGACTCAGATATGCTTTAGATCGTGAGATAATCCTGCAAGGATTTACTAATTCAGATTGGGCCAGAAGTGATATAGACCATAAGAGTACATCTGGATGTTGTTTCAGTTTGGGATCAAAAGTGATCTTATGGTTTAGTGGGAAGCAGTCTAGTGTGGTGTTGAGTACAACATAGGAAGAGTATATTGTAACATGTGCATCCAACAGTGAAGCAGCGTGGCTTCAGAAGTTGTTGGCATGTGTGTTTGATCTCGAGTTAGAAGTGACTTGTATCTAGTGTGACAACCAAAGTTGTGTAAAGTTAACATATAACCCAATGTTCTATGACAAGTCCAAGCACATTGAGATCATGTACCAATATATCAAAGATATGGTACAGAGGGGAGAAGTGAAGCTCCAGTATGTCGCTACAAATGAACATATAGAAAACCTGTTGACCAAGCCTCTTTAGAGAGTGGATTTTGTGTACTTCAAAGACAAGCTTGGTGTGGTCCAGAAGGACATCCCTGGCAAGAGGGAGTGATGAGTTACATATGCGATTCCAGGGAAACAACTTCAACATGTGACAATAGCAATGGGTAGTCACTCACGAGCACGTTAATGTTACTCCAATGAAAAAGTATGGTACACAGAGGTCTACTCCAGTGAAAAATTATGGTACGTCGAGTTACTACTAGTCCAATGAAAATTATAGTACGCAAAGGGATACTCCAGTGAAAAAGTCGGGTATGCCAAATTACTGCTACTCTAGTGAAAAATTCTGGTGCGCAGAGGGCTACTCCAGTGAAAAAGTTTGGTACACTGAGTTACTGATACTCCAGTGAAAAATTATGGTATGCAGATTGTTACTCCAGTGAAATAGTTTGGTATGCACGTTACTGACTGTGGCACCAATCAACATGACCTTGCATAAGATCAACATATGCCATGTCTTCAGGGTTGGTTAGTTACCCAAATTTTCAAGCTAGTGGGACAACTTGTGTGGTTGGAGGTGTTTCCTATCTTTGGGCTAGATGTGTAGTGTGTGTGCACTACATTGTGATTAGATGCCTGGTCACTGTGGATCAGTTTCCTAGTGTTCCAACCATAGGTTACTTGTTATTTATTGACTAGATGTCAGATTATGTGTGAGTTGACAAGTTACTAGTTTTTCATGAAATATATGTCAGATTCTGTGTGATCTGACGAGTTACTAGTTCTTTATGAACTAGATGCTAGATTCTGTATGAGCTGGCAAGTTACTATTTCTTCATGAACTAGATGTCATATTCTATGTAATCTGACAAGTTACTAGTTATTTATGAACTAGAATCTAGATTCTGTGTAAGATGGCAAGTTGTAGTTACCTAGACTCCGCTTGGATTGGGTAGTAGCACAGTTTTGTGTAAACTGGATCAACTGCATATTCCAGAGCCCGTGCGACGATACTTGTGACATGATCTGTTTGATCATGAGATAGCCTGTGTGGCTATGCTACTTGCTACATGATCTATTTGATCAGGAGATGGCCATGTGGCCATGCTACTTGAAACATGATCTATTTGATCATGAGATACCCCGTGTGGATATGCTACTTGTTACATGATCTGTTTGATCATGAGATGGCCATGTGGCCATGCTACTTGAAACATGATCTATTTGATCATGAGATAGCTTGTGTGGCTATGGTGATGTTACATATAGACTGGTCTACAAGACCATGCGAGTCTTTCCCATGCCATGTGAGATGGATGGATGTGTTTGCGACCAATACATGAATAACATCTTAGTTAATACCTCCCTCGCTAAGAGGGAGTGTTGATGTTTTGGTAGATGTGGGAGGTATTAACCTCCATGTGTAACCTTTGACTTAGAATAGAATATTTCAAAAGCAAGTGAACCACTAAACATATGTTAGAAAACCCTAGGAGAGAAGTTGGCCTCAAGAGAAATAATATTAAAGTAATAGATGCATCCAGAACGAGAAATTAACTCCAATCAACTAAACAATTTAGTATAAATAGGCAGTTGCATAGTTCATTTGTATACACTTACTTAGCAAGTACGCAAGTCTAGAAGACTGCAGTTGCAACTAGAGGTGCACAAGTATGGGAGCAACAACTACAACTGGAAGGGGTGCAAGTCTAGAAGAGTGGTGTAACAGTCATGAGTATTTCTCTTGTGCACTTCTGTTGGAGAAAAGGTACGTTCTTCTTGTATGGTTATTGTGTCATTGTTGTAACAGTTGTGGCTAGGGTTTATTTGTTGGTTCTGGAGTAGGTTTGCCAAAATTATTCCAAGTAAAGGTTAGTGTGCTTGTGGGTGGCATATGTGAATGTCTATGGTTGGGTGACAATGATGTGTCATTGTCTATGGTTAAATGAGCATACCAAAATTTTAACAAGGGATCCATTAGGAAGATAGGAGATAAGAACATGCAAGAAAGGGATGGAGTTATCCTTTTTAATTTCCATAGTGAATTGAATATGGGGAGAAATGTTATTAAAATGGTTAAAGAAAAAGATCAAAGCAGGATGGCCATGAGGCCAACTGACAAACCTGCCATCGACAAAATGAAACCAACACTTTGGTTTGAGATGAAATTTGTTTAAGGGTAAAGTCTATAAATGTTCCATAAAAATATTAGCCACCACTAGGGATAAGGAATACCCCATGGTTGTACCTTCAATTTTCTCCTAACAAACCCCTTTGAAGGTAAATAAAGTAGAAAAGAGACATATTTCAATGAGATTAAGAGTTTCATTGTCGACAAGATTGAAGATCAAGGCAAGGGCTTCAGAGATAGGGATTTTAGTAAAAAGAGAAATGACATCAAAACTAACCATGATGTCATGCTCATCAAGGTGAAAGTACCAATTTTTTTTGGATAAAGTTGGAGGTTTGACTGATAAAGGGTTGAAGTTTGTTCGCTAGAAAATGAGCAAGAACATGAGTGAGGGCACCTATGGCACTAACTATAGGTCTTAGGGGAATGCCATTTTTGTGAATTTTAGGTTTCCCATAAATCTTGGGGTTCAAAGGGTTGTGAGAAATAAAACATTTTTGAATAAAATGGTCAAAGGAAGAAGATTTGATGGATTTGGTGACCAAGTTAGTAATAGATATTATTTTCGGGATTAACTACGTAGTGTAAGTCATTAATCTATGACCGATATCCATGAGTATTAATCACAACCGACCAATAATTCTCATGATTTGAATAGTCCACGTAGCACTCATTGCATCGAGTAAGTGGTTTATTAATATGGTTTTTAGTGAGTGGTTTATAAGTGAAAGAAGAAAGAAGGTCAAGAAGCTTAGAATCATGTTTGGAGGTATTCATTATAACCACGATGTTTCCTTTATCTACTTTTAGGATAATGATATAAGTGGGGTTTCAAACATCCAATGATTCTACCACATTCCTACCTAATCTCTTGACTTCATAGATGGGGCAAGTGATGTGTTATAGATTTAATGGAGCAAATGATGTTATATATGTAATGGAGCAAATGGTGTCTTCCATTAGGATATGATGGGGGATAATTAAGACCCTTTTGGAGAAGTTGGAGGGAAGGCGGGTAAAGATCGAAGGATGATAAATTAATCAATGTGGAAGAAATATTTATGGAAGAAGGAAAGGAAAGTTTTTGCAAATGAGGAAGACTAATGTGCATGGGGTGATTTGGAGAAGGTAGAGGGTTTGAACAATTATTAGAGGAAAGAGAATTCGGGGAGGATAAATTCATAGAATTACTAATGGCATCCAAAATTGAGACCAATTCATGATTAGCAAACTGATTAGGGTTAGGGTTTGCTCTCGAAGAAATTAACACACATTTATGATTCACAACAAGAGTAGGGTTAGGGTTAGGGTTTGCAGAGGCAATTGAGACATATTCCAGATTTGCAACATGATCAGGGTTATGGTTTTCTACAAGAGTCTGAGTTGTCATTGGTGATGCATGATGCAGTGGAATTGTTGTCTAAAGACAGATCCAGATTAGAGTTAAGAACCGATGGAAAATTTAACGTATAAGTGTTAGAATTCAACATCGAATTGTGAGCGGAATTGCGGTGGACAGATGAATCGCGCATAATCAGATCGTTGTAAATATCAGCATGAGGTGGTGATGCGCTTTTGGTATCGAAGAGGGAGGTCGACGAACTCAATTTAGGCGAGAGTGGCGGGTGTGGTGCAGCAGAAAGGTTGTGATGCGAAGGCTGAGAAAGGCATAATCAGACTGAGAATGATGCAAAGACCTATGAGCAGCTTGCTGAATTTTGGAAAATATCGCGCTTCTCCCATGAAATTTCTAACGTATGAAGTATTGGTAGGAATCAACCACTTGTTGATATTGGCTTTGATCTTTATGGGATATATTTTTAAGGTGCAGTCTAACTGTTTTACGTTTTGGTTTTTTCTGTTGGAATTAGGCCACATAAATCTGCAAGAAATTACTATTTTCTGTTATTTAAAATTCATTTTTGAATGCAGAAATGGATTCAACATGCTGAAAAACTTTTTGGGCACTAGAATAATACAAAAATAATCACTCAAATATGCAAATCTAACAATTTCTCACGGGATTTTGGGCAAATATCCCCTGAAAATACGAGAAGGGCCAAAACTTAAAACATTTAGACTTCAAATGTGAGACATGCTCTCCCCAAATAGAGCTAGAGCTGAATATCAATATTTGATCCAAGTAAACTATTACAAACAAGTCTATAACACGGCTTGATTTTTGTCTTCTAGGTGTCTTCTTCTTTCACTTGCTCTTTGCAATAGCCATATTTAAGGTTTAGATTTCTAAAGTACTTAGCTTGTTGTAGCTTATCCAACAAGTCACCAATCCTTGGTAATGGATAATGATTCTTGATGATTATCTTGTCTAGTGCTCGATAACCTATGGACATCCTCCAACTTCCATCATTCTTAGGCATAATGATGTCCGGTGACCCACAAGGTGAAGCACTGTGATTGATCACTCCTTGCTCCAAAAGTTGTTGAACTAATTCTTCACTTCATGAGACTCCAATATGGACCATGAATACAATCCTATATTTGGGCAATGGATATTTTGGCAACAATTGAATCTCATGTTCAATATCCCTCTTAGGTGGTAATCCTTGGGGTCCTTGAAATTTCTTCTTCTAGACATTGATCTATTATTTATTTTGCTTGTCGTCACATCCTTCCAAAGATACTCCTATCTCCATATTACCTTCTTCCTATTGCTTCTCTTCCCTTAGAAACATCAGGGAAAAATTGTTATTTTCA
>ML776593.1:320061-371614 GCA_009831015.1 Picea engelmannii | reverse complement strand
TGACTCTTGATTCCATCTCTTGGATCACCCATCCCAATGGATATGTATGAGTATATTATTACACCTTAAATCCAATTTTATTGATTGATGACATTGAAATCAAGTTTGACTGAGACCCCAACTAGAAAAGGCAAATGACCTTTGTCTATTTCAATATAATCTATACATGAAATATTTCAGTTATTAGAATAAGACAACTTAAAGTCAAATCCTTTTTAACAAGTGGATGTGCAACTATAAATTCCTCATTGAAATTGTAATCCTTCTTCTATTAACATCCATAGCCAAAATATTTTTTCTTCTATAGTCTAGACCACGTGGGATGTAATTATAGGTATAGTTTATATTCATTTTCTTTTCTTTTGTGTGACCATCAATTTCATGGTTATTGTAGTGGTCATTGAGAGGTTTTCCTTCATGGGAAAGTGTAGGTCATTTTCTTTTGTGTGATCATCAATTTCGTAGTTATTGTAGTGGTTATTAAGAGATTTTCCTTCATGGGAAATTGTAGCTATTTTTTTTCCATTTCATGTCTTCTTTCCACCCTTATTGCGATTTGTATGTTCTCCAATATTGATCCAATGGAATGTCCTTTATTTTTTCCTCCCTCAATGTGTTGTTCTTGCAAACAAGCTTTGTCAATGATTGTTTGTTTGAAAAGAATTGTCTGTCTTTAAATATTGGTAAATAAACCTCCCCAGTTTTTAATGAAAACAACAGGATGGTTTGGAGATATACCCAATTGAATAGATTTCTTTTGAAACTCAATGGTATACTCTTAGACTCTCTATCTTTGTGTTTACCAAAATAAGTGCCATTCTATCTTTTGTTCTTCCTCATATTCAATAGGAAATAAATTCTACTTAATTAAATTGTTAAATGTTTCCCATTCAGTGACTAGTGGTTCCTATTCAATCCCATGAGCAGTAACATAATTTTCTCACGAGATAATGCATGAACTTCTAACTTCAATCGAGAGAAAGATATTTTTTGCACTTCACAAATGTCACACACATTGAAATAAACTTCTAGTTGTTGTAACTATGATTCAATCTAAGAGGATTGATCTCACTTGCATAGGGATTGATGTTGATCTTTGTTTCAATATTGAATGTTGTTAAGACTTTTTTGGCACTTCCCTTTTCCAACTTTGGCTTCTTTTCTTATTCAAATTATTCTTATAAACTAGATCTTGAACTTGACTCATGGGGCGTCTTACACATTTTCTTCATGGGCCTCTTTGTTGTGTCTAAGGAGACAACATTCTTGTTCATTGGTACCATGCTTATGGTCAATTGAGACATATTCAAAGACATCTAGGTTATCTCAGTCTATAGATTGGTAATTTTGGCTTTTGACATGCTTTCAACTCACTACCTTCTTGATTTTCTCCCGTGTATTGTCCTTCAAACTACTTACTCAAATCACAAGATTCTCTAAAACTATATCTGCACTTCTTGTAGTTTTCTCAATCTTGTCAGCATCCACCATGATAATCCCTTTTTAGGACTCAAGAATAATAATTTTGATACCAATATGATCTGTAATTTCTTAGTATACGACCAAGTTGATTCACTAATTTGAATCTATATTAATTTATGTTATTATCTATGTTTATAAATCCAATGCTCCGTTAATATGGATTTGCATTAAAATAGAGTACCCAAAGAAAGAAAAATCACAATCTCACATACATGGGAACACAAGATTTATTCAAGATAAACCCAATGTGGGAAAACTCCATCTCAAGATAGCTTGCTTGGCCCTTTTGTTCTCTAAAACAAATTTACAAATTACAAAGGGGCTCGAATGAGATGCTAGTCACATATTGGATAATTCTACAGTCACATAGTGATTTTTCCTTTTCTCTAGTTCAATGATTGTCACCATCAATGCTCTGTTAATAGTGGGTCAATATGAACCACACCTCTTCTTGCTCACTTGATGGGATATTTAATTACCTTTCTAATTTATAGAAAAAATATATTAATGGTTGTACATTATTTTTTTCAACTTGGGTTCTAGATTACTTGCAACTTACTTTGCAATGTCTATGTAGGCTACACTTTCTTATCTTCCACTAGTTTATCTATCATGAGATTGCAACAAAGGGACTCATCTAAAATCTAATAAATTGAAAACCATTCACATGTATCAAAGTATGCTTACATAAATTATAAATTATGTGTTGAGGTTGAAGTTCAATTATTATAAATTAAGTGATGATGAGAAATCACACTCTGAACGTAAATCACACCAAGATATGCTTGCTTCAAATATAACTCATGTATCAAATTCGAAGTTCAATTATGATGGAAAAAATGAGCAACCACACTTTGAAACATAAATCACACCAAGATATGCTACTAGTGGGTCAATATGAACCACACCTCTTCTTGCTCACTTGACAAGCTGTTAATTACCTTTCTAATTTATAGCAAAAGTATATTAGCAATTGTACATTATTTTTGCCAACTCAAGGTTCTAGATTACTTGCGACCTAATGTGCAATGTCTATGTAGGCTACACTTTCTTATCTTCACTAGTTTATCTATCATGATATTGTAGCAAAGGGACTCATCTAAAAGCTAATAAATTGAAAACCATTCACATGCATCAAAGTATGCTTACATAAATTATAAATCACGTGTTGAGGTTGAAGTTCAATTATGATAAATTAGGTGATGATGAGCAGTCACACTCTGAACATAAATCACATCAATATATGCTTGCTTCAATTATAACTCATGTATCGAAGTCAAAGTTCAATTATGATGAAATAAATGAGCTACCACACTCTAAAACATAAATCACACAAATATATGCTTGCATCAATTATAACTCATGTATTGAAGTCAAATTTCAATTATGACGAAATAAATGAATAACCACACTATGAAACATAAATCACACCAATATATTCTTGCATCATTTACAACTCATGTATTGAACTCGAGGTTCAATTATGATGAAATAAATGAGCAATCACACTCTGAAATATATCATAAAATTAAACAAGAAAATAAGTGATCTATCACTAGCTATGATTATTTCCTACAATCTACTGAAGTAAATGCAACCTACAAAAATATGTACAACACCTCTCCTATGTGGAGTGGGCCTTGCTTCCTTAGAACATGGTGTTTATAGAACTACAACAATGAATAGCTTAAACTACACACATATAAATTGTACAACAACCATGCTACAAGTAGCTTCAATTAAAGACAATGACCTACAATCAAAGTTGTATGACCTCTTCAATTTCTCATTATTCTCTCCTCTCTTTTACATGAATGGGAGATATATTTTTATACAATCTCTCATATGTCTAAAATTAAGAAAACAGTTTGAGAACATGCTTAAGAACCAACAGTTCTCAAGTTGTTCTAACAACAACTATTACCAGATGAGTCTAACATTGGACTTAGTATAAAATATACGTTAAATTTGTCCATTTTACAACCACATGATATTCAAATTAAGAGATACAGTTGTGTGCCACATATCATATCAACAATAGTCTATTAAAAAATATCCTTTTATGAAAATAAGTGAATCTCGATCCTCATCCAATTGCTTCTTTCCACATCACTTGGAGATCCGAATCCTTAACACACAACCCATGATCTGCAACATTCCTATAGGGTCGGATTCAATTCAATCCTATAGGATGGATCCACATCATTCCTATAACATGGGATCCACATCATTTCTATAGAGTAGGATCCATAACACATATATATCAGGGGATCCACAAAATTCTTGTAACATGAGATCCACAACTTATCTATAACAGGGGATCCACAATATATTTGTAACAAGGGATCCACATCATTCCTGTAACATGCGATCTGCATCATTCCTATAACAAGGGATCCAAAACATTTATGTAGAATAGGATTTGGAACACCTCTGAAGATAGTTATAAATATGAATTTCTACCTAATAATAATAATAATAATAATAATCTATTTTTAAGGTCACGACCAAGCCAACACACCAAATTGGTGTATGAGACCCCCTTGTTTGTGGGACAAGGGACCCCCCTCCGCCCAGCGATTTGACTGGTAAAGTCTATGAAGGTATACATACCCTACCCCCCTTTGGATTCGAACCTATGACCTCTTAATAGGAAACACATGTTCTTAACCATTAGGCCCACTCAGGAAATATGAAGGAATGTGAATCAAAAGTACCTTGTTCCAAAATTGGTATTCGAACACCAAAAAAGGATTAATATTGGGTAATAAGGCAAGCAAAAAGAGGTATGGATTATGAAAAAATTCTGATAAAAAGATGACATTTCCAAGGTTTGTCATCACTCTCAAGGATTCACGAGAATTTTGATAGTTGATCAGTGGATACTTCTCCTTTCGACTACTAAGATGTTGAATGATATTCACTTCTCCCTTTCAACTGAACTCCTCTCCTAAAGACCTCTTCTTTCCATAATCAATGAAATAATAACTTATGGAAGAACCCCTCTTCCTCCCTCAACTATCCTTTTTATCCCTTCCCTTAGGAAGGAAGATGATCCCTCAATAGTAAGAAACCATTATGGAAGTTGAAAAGACTAACTTATTCTTTATTTAGGCAATATATTCATGTACATTTTGGGTGTTCCACATGGTTAATTAGTTCCTTTGATAAGTGGATTCCTTTTCTTAACTCTATTCCTTGCATCCTCCATGTTGTTGAATGGTTGATTGAGTTATGTATGTTTCCCCTAGGCTACCAATTGGTCATAAGACTGAGTCTAGTCAACTAGTTTTTGTCCAATAAAAAATGAAAAAGAAGTTGTTTCCTATGCCTTTTCTACTAGGAGATTCGTCAATCATGCCATTATATGGTTGTGACACCTCCTTTTTCATCGATATTTTTTCTTGGTTCTCCATTCAATTTCCTATTCTAGTTGACTATAATTCTATTTGTTAGTCAACCTTCTTTTTATCAAGTTCAAACATTCATTCAGTCATCTCTACACAAACCTATTGTCTTCATTCCTTACTTGGTTGGATATCATGGGTTTGTTGTGCTAGTATTCTACCATAGTCAATTTCCTTATGATCCTTTATTCTTTATCAATCCAAGCCATTTCTCTAGTCGATGATGTTTCTGGATCATCCTTTGATCAAGGACAATTATTAACAATAATCAATGCACACAAATATATAATTAAGTGTAAATGATTCTCTAATACCAATATAAGATGAATGAGAGAGCACATATGAAATGCATGACCACAACACAAATTATAGATCGTTTTTTTCACCCCATGTAACCGTAATATTATGGAACTACTCATAAACTTAACAAATCAAATAAATCCACACACAGATAATGGTATAATTGTTTTCAACAACAAATAAAATTTGAATTTCTGTTTTTTTAATAGTAATAGATAAATGTTTATATTAAAAAAAGGGGGTTTCCATAGGGCCTAACAACTAGAACAAAAATATAGAGTTTAGGTGAAGGCCACTGATCCAAAATGAAAACTTGAAAGATATTTTGGCCAAAGGGATGAGCTTCTCTATTGTATCTTATTCTATCTTAGGAGGTGTACTACCTTACAAACTATTTAAGTGAACTAATTACATGACAAAACATGAAATAACAAGATAAGGAAAATACTAGATTTCAAACCCATTGTGGGATTTGTTTTAGATGGCACCTCTTTGCTTCACATGCTTCTGTAATGCTATGATTTTGGTCATTGGGTATTGTATCTTGAAAAGTGATTCCTCTATCCAATTCTATATTAGAGAGTCCTTGAGTATCTCAGAAGACTAAGCTGACTTTGTAGTAGGTGAAGAATAAGTGAGAGTGGGAGTTTTAACCATAGTATTTGTAGTTTTAACATGGGCCACAATTCACCCTATAAGATACTTTAACGAGTCAATGTGAACTGAATCTGGAAGATGAAATCCAAATACAACAATTAAAGTATTTAATAACATATACTATTCTCTTATTCGATGGAATATTTGGTATACAAAATGAGTTATATATACACGTAATTGGGTAAAGTATTGTCTCTTTATGTAGAAGAGCATGACTTTACATTTTAATTAGTTTAAATGTAATATATATTTATATTACAAGTCATGCCTACTTGAAAATCTTTGTCCTCGAAGCATGTGCAGGGACGAATGTTTAGATATAAACACATCATCTTCCCAAGTAGCTTCATCTTTAGGTAGGTTCTTCCATTTGATTAGATACTCATTAATTCTTCTAGAACATAGGAATTTGGTTCGTACTTCAAGGATGCCTTCATGAATTAAAATTAACTTTCCTTCTTCATCTAAAAGATGAAACTCCGTTTGTATATGAATGATAGTACCTAGTTTTTTCTTCAAACAAGAAACATGAAAAACGTCATGCAATTTTCCTTTATTTGGAATATCGAGGTCGTAAGCAACTTTTCCAACTCTCTTTAGAATTTGATAGGGACCATAAAACTTAGGAGCCAATTTGTGTTTCTTGTAATTTTTAAGAGAACTTTGCTTGTAAGGCTACAATCAAACAAATACCCAATTGCCTATCGTAAATTCTCTGCCAGTTCTTCTTTTTTCAACTTGTTGTTTCATTCGGTTCCTTGCTTGCTCGAGGTGAGATTTAAGAGTGCATAGAAATTTATCCGATGTGGCTAGATAGTCTTTCATGGAAGGAACCTTAGAATTGATAACATACTCCTTAATAGAGGGAGGCGAATAACCATACAATGCTTCAAACATGGACATTTTTGTTGAGGTATGATATGTACTATTGTACCACCATTCTATGAGATGTAGCCAATTTATCCATTATGTTTGATGATCATTCACAAAATTCCTTAGACACCCTTCGAGACATTTATTAACCACTTCAATATGGCCATCTATTTGGGGATGGTATGAAGTACTCATGGTTAAGGATGTCCCCACCTGAAAAAATAGTTCCTTCCAAAAATTGCTAGTAAACCTGGGATCCCTATCGCTTACGATAACTTTGGGAAATCCATGAAGTTTAAAAATATTTTTAACATAGCTATCAACGAATTGGATAGCCTTGGCCTTTGAAGATATCCCAACAAAGTGGGAATATTTGGTTAATCGGTCGACAATTACAAATATATCGTCTTTCCCTTCAGAGTTAGGAAGACCAATAATAAAGTCCATAGATATTTTAGACCATTTTTGGGTTGGGATATGAAGGGGTTACAAAATACCTGAAGGAGCAATAGTTTCAAACTTTTGTCATTGATAGTGTTAGAATATGAGAGATTGTGCTCGTTTTACCATTGACAATACCCTCTTCACCCAACCATAGGTCGAAGCCACCCTCCGAGCACCTTGACCTTGACAGAGAAGAATACTAGTAGCAATCAATAACCAAGCAAGGCTAATGCACCAAGCAAGAATAGAAACCAAGATGATTAGATAGTCCCACCCAGAAACAAGCGCAACACCTTCCCCATAAACTTGCACACAAAACTACCAATTGCAGTGTGTACAACTGGCTCTCTGCAATTCTGAGAATGGGACAAATGAGAACTGATGCCCTGTATTTATAGTAATCTGACAGACTTACCGGGGCCGACTTCTCCTTCTGGGTACTAATTAATTCATATTTATTATATTTATGCAGCCGACATCTCGTCTAGGGTTTCCTTTACTTATTTGCTTCCTTCCGGAATATCCTAATCTCATCATAGGTCACAATAGAGGTTCATACCTCCTGAAGCTACCATAATATCAACACTCCCTCCTAGCTAGAGAGGTATGGTCTTGAGCACAAACAAACCATTCAATTGGTAGTATCACGAGCACCGTCATTATTATCCAACTGGATAATGTTCTATGAAAACTGGTACAATATCAATTGATAGAACACACCTGTGTTTATCCAAGGTAGTACGCAACTACTCAAACCGTGACACATAGTCACAAATAGTGGAACAAATCCACCACAATAGTGTATCTCTACTGTCTAGAGATAGGCGATCTCCATAACAATCATCTGATGCCAACCTACACAGAAAAATATTGTTAAAGTAAACTGAATCATTTGGGCCAATATTTCACTCACATCTGCGAGATATGAAAGAATATATGCCCCCAGAGTAGAACAATGAGATATATGAACTATTCTTCTCAAACAAGGAAGAATAACTATCCTATATTCTGAACCTGGACCATCCCCCACCCTAGGCCATTATTCCTACACTAATCATAGTGCACCCTGGAGAGAATGTATAAACCCTAAGGAATGTTTGTCCCTGATTGCCGAGCCTGTACCATTCCCCACCCTGGGCCATTCCTCCTACACTAATCAAAGTGCACCCTGGAGAGAATGTATAAACCATAAGGAATGACTGTCTGGACCATTTCCTCTGTTAACCACAAGAAGAAAAGACTATCCTGCATCAACCTCCAAAACAGACCATTCCTCATGCTAACCACAATGAGAAATCGTTGTTCGGCGAGGCAGGCCAGTCTTCTTGAGTAACCCTCAAGAAGAGAGACTGCCTTAGGCCACTCCCCATGTTAACCACAATGGGAATTTATGTCTATTATACATCAACAATATGGACCATTTCCCATGTTAACCACAATGGGAAATTGTTGTCCGTTAGAAATCTCAATCCACTTTCCGAACATGAAAGAATCAGTCCAATCTGGACTATTTTTGAATCACAAAGATAAATGTTTCAATGATATTTTTCAACAATATTTTTCAATAATATTTTAGTGCTCCCTCCTAACCTGGAGAGTCTTCCCTTTCAGCTAAGGGAGTTATTTCCACGATCCCCATCTTTTTAGAAATATGCAAACTTTATTCTGGATAGAGGTTTTGTCAGAATTTCTGTTGTCTGCTTGTTAGTGGGGATATACTCGAGCTTTACCTCTCCTTCCTGGACTTTATCTCGAATGAAGTAATATTTGATCTCAATGTGTTTTGACCTTTCATGAAACATGGGTTGTTCTGATAATCTTATACAACTCTGATTATCACAATATATTATGGTCGATTCTGGAATCTAATCAAATAAATCAGAGATTAACTTCCTTAACCATATTGCTTCAGTGCATGCTTCACATGCTGCCATATACTCTGCTTCTACTGTGCTGAGTGCGACAGAATTTTGTTTCCTACTACCCAAAGATATCATAGCGAAGCCTAAGATGAAACACATACCTAAAGTGCTCTTTCTGTCTTCTGCACTTCCTTCCCAATCAGAGTCTGTGAATCCATGAAGCTGTATATTGCTGGATGTGTTATCTCAAACCATAGTTTATTGTTCCACGAATATATCTTAATACATGGTTTGCAACTATCCAATGCTCATGTCTTGGTTCCACCTTGAACTGGCTTAGTGTATTCACAACAAAGAAAATGTCTGGTCGAGTATTTATCAAATACATCAATGAACCAATTAGTTGTCGATATAGAGATGGATCTATTGGATCAAAATCTAAAACTTTCACTTTTCTTATATCCGCATTCATAGGAGTGTCCATGGACTTACAATCCATCGTTCCAAATTTCTGAAGAATCTTTATTGTGTACTTTCCTTGTCCAAGGAATACTTCACCATGCTTCTGCCATACTTCTAGTCCCAAGTAATAGTGCATGAGACCTAGATATTTCATATCAAATTCAAAGGCTAATTCCTTCTTGCACTGGATAATGAGAGACTCTTCACCTGTTATAAATATATCGTCAACATATAATAATAATAATAATCTATTTTTAAGGTCACGTCCAAGCCATCACACCAAATTGGTGTATGAGACCCCCTTGTTTGTGGGACAAGGGACCCCCCTCTGCTCAACGATTTGACTGGTAAAGTCTACAAAGGTATACATACCCTACCCCCCTCTGGATTTGAACCTGTGACCTCTTAAGAGGAAACACATGTTCTTAACCATCAGGCCCACTCAGGCTGTATAATATTAGAATCACATGTGCATTGTCCACAACTTTGTAATAAAGGTTTGGATCTGCATGACTCTTGGAGGAACCAAGTCTCGTTAGATAACTATCCATTCTGGCATACCAAGCCCTTGGAGCTTGCTTGAGTTGTAACATACCCACTATGGAATTTTCTTTTTCTCTCTTCTTTAAGGGATAGAATCCTCGAATTCTGATATGGAAATTCGTGTATGAGATCAATGACCCTCGTTGATCTGGATTTGATGGTCACTATCCCTCCTGATCTTAAGGGTGTTGAAAGACACTTAGTCTTAATCATTTTTTCTATTCTATGAGATCCAATGGTTCATGGGATTTCAGAGCTTTCCCTGAACTCTGATCACTCACCATGCATCTCCTCCAATGTACGGTCCAAATCACTCATGGATCAACGACCACAATCACGTCACGATTTTGTGAATCGTGAGTTTGTGCAGTTCTACCCTTTGACCACTCCAAGTTGTGAGTCAATGAAGTGATACCTGACTGCCATGTGTCCTGTGCCGATGGAAGGTTCCAAATACTTCGGGACTTTCAGGGTGTTGTCAAGTCCACTCTCCTGCCTATGAAAAGGTTAAGATCGACAGTCAATAAAGCTCTGACGGATTCTTGGATCTACGGTTTTGGACAAGGGGGTCTCGCTTTAAGCCACCAATTCNAGATAGGCAAAGGGGGTCTGGAACCCAACCTTGACTGTAGATTCGGGCTTCCCAATCCAGGCCGTCGAAACCTGCATGCTCAATTCTGAACCCCCCCACTTTAAAGGTAGAATGGCGAGGGGGATACAGAATGGAACCCTGGCCATAGATCTAGGCGCAAAGGTTTCCCCCCCGCTTAATGAAATGCGCATTTTGTGACCCAACTTAGGGTAAGTGGGTTTCCCTTGATAGATCCATCGGTCTTGACATATCTGGGGTATCTCTGAAAGGATTCCGACCATTCGTCTACCAAATGATGGGGTATTCTCTTTCGATAATTGGACTCACTATCCTTTCTAAGCTTGAATCACGATATTCAACCTCTCGGAGCTTCAAACTCCCATGACTCTGAGACCTTAGAGAGCTACTCTTTCTTGCATAAGGTTTCCAGATCCAAATCACATGAACCTTAAGATGGTTCCTAGTCGAGTCTCTAGGTAGAGGTTTGGTGCGGTTCCAAGGTTTATGGGGTAATTCCTAGGGAAGACTACTCTTGGGGTGCCTTCCTAGACATTATGAGAATCAAGCAAACAAGGTGACTCTCGGTGGAGTGAACTCATGCCCCAGACTTAATCATTTGTACAGAAACCAACTATGGCATGTAAGTGTACACATGCATCCATTATTTCTAGTCTAAAACACCAGGCAATCATTCCACACACAAATCATTATGGGTATATAAACATGAGCATGTATTCATGATAATTCAATTCAAAATACAAGGCATAAAAAACTTATTAGATCCACCAGGCGTGATGCAACTATTGAGAGGGGTGCTCGTTTCCACCCAACCGTAGGCTTAGTGACTCCAAATGGATTTACCACTAGCCACCCCCGAGCTAGACCATGATGCTTTAAGATTCAATCTCCTACTTCCAGCTCAATGGAATTCAAGGACAAAGGTTACTCTCCTTCTCCCATGTTCAAAAATCCTTGTGTTTCCAGAGTTTCTCCAGTTCTCTTCCATGATCCATGTCGCGCACTCTCCCTTTTTCCTCTACTCTCTACCACACTTCCTCTCTTGCATTTTTCTCTGCAAGATTATGTGTGGCACGAATTTCCCCGTCCGTGGTCAGGTCTAAGAGTTTTTACAGATGGGTGATTCACCCCCATCCCCTCATTAACTCTGAGGAGCATCCCCACCTACCAATTGATGGGAAATCCATTCCAGGGCCAGAGAGTTACTTTGGTCTTTGAGCAAGTAAAAACCAGTACAGTACAGGCTCGGTGGAAGTTAATGCAACCATTCCAGGTCCCTTCCACCACCTCTCATTAGCCATCATGGTCTCTTTTAGCACATCCCCCTCCCAACATTCATGCAACACATATTCATAACATAATTTACATTCATCGACCTTTTATACAAAGGTACGTCAAATCAAACATTCACATCTTTGAGTTTGCCATAGTTCTTGGCCAATATAGTTACTTTTATAGACTGGGGGAAACAGGGTGTTACAATTCCCTCCCCCTTAAAGGAACATTGTCCTCGATGTTCTATCTATCAATATTACGTGTATGTACAGAAGTAAACAAAATCAGATATGCCTATTTCATGGCATCTTCCATTTCCCACATAGCCTCATCTGGGTCAAAATGTTTCCACTACACCTTGACCTATGCAATGGTTCGGTTCCTGAGTGTGGTTTCCTTTCTGTCAAGTATGCATTGAGGTTCTAGCAGGAATTCTCCCTCCAGTTCCACCTAGAACACATACCAGTCAATTATATGATTAGAATTGTGTACATCTTCAATGATGAAACATGGAAAACATTATGTGCTTTTACTGTGGGAGGAAGTGCTAGCCTATAGGCTACAGGTCCCACTCTATCTAGAACTTCAAAGGGTCCACAATCCCGATGTGACAACTTGGCACAAGCTCCCATACTCAGGGAACTCTTCCTAGGCCTAACTTTGAGATATATGTGGTCTCCGTCTTGAATTCTCTTGGAGTTCTCTTTCGGTCGGTGTAACTTTTCTGTCTGTTCTGAGCGACCTTTAGATTTTGTTTTATCTGAATCACTTGTTGTTCCATTTCTTTCAACATGTAGGGTCCAATAGAAATTCTATTTATGGGATTACTCCAACTGAATGGAGTGTTGCACAGACTACCGTAGAGGACTTCGAAAGGACTCATCTTCAGGGATTCTTGGTAGCCGTTGTTGTAGGCGAATTCCACTAGTGGCAGGTAATCTTCCCACTTTTTGGGTTGATGCATTACATGCATCCTTAGCATGTCTTCTAGTATTTGGTTCACTCTTTCCGTTTGTCCATCGGTTTGAGGATGATAGGCTGTGCTAAACAGTAATTTGGTCTCCAGACCAACCATCAAGGATTTCCAAAAGTTGGAAGTAAATTTCCTGTCTCTGTCACACACAATATCTTTAGGCATACCATGTAGTCTGAATATCTTTTTCATGAATACGTTGGCGATGTCTATTGCCTTGCAAGTCGACTTGACGGGGATAAAATGAGCGGACTTGCTCAATTTATCCACCACTACCATGATGGAGTCATTTTGTTTGGTCGATATTGGTAATCCGGTGATGAAATCCATGGAGATGGTTTCCCATTTCCATTCTGGGATTGGTAGAGGTTGTAATAATCCTGCTGGGTGTCGGTGTTATGTTTTAACCTGTTGGCATTCTATGCATTTGGCTAAGTACTTAGCTTTGTCTTTCTTCAATCCAGGCCAATAGAATTGTTTCCTGGTGGCCGTGATCATCTTCTGGTATCTTGGATGACCAGTATACGGTCTTTTATGTAGTTCATCCATTATGAACCTCTTCAAGTCATCACAATATGGAATATACAATCTATTTTTGTAAGTTAGCATACCTCCATCTATCATCTAGTAGCCTTCATACTTTATCCCTGTGGGTTCTTGCTCCAGGTACGAGGTCACGGTCTAGAAGAATGTGTCTGTTTCTTGTGCATTCCTGACTCTTTCCTTGACATTCATCTCGCAGGTGCTCACCGCTGCTAGGTGAATTGTTTTCATACTTCTGCTAAGGGCATCGACCACCTTATTTTCCTTTCCTTTAATATGTTTGATTTCAAAATCAAACTTGCTAAGGAGGGCCATCCACCTAGCTTGTCTAGCATTGAGCTTTGGTTGGTCAAACAGATATCGCAATCCACAGTGGTCTGTCATAAGTACAAATCTCCTTCCTAGGAGGTAATGCCTCCACATTTTTAAGGCGTTCACTATGGCAGCCAGCTCTAGATCATGGGTCACATAGTTGACTTCGTGCTCATTCAATTTTTGAGATTCATAGCAGACTACACTTCCTCCTTGCATAAGGACTTCTCCGAGCCCTTCCTTGCAGGCATCTGTGCACACGAGGAAGTCATCTTCGAGATCGGTGATCTTCAACATGGGTGTGTGGGTCAGTAGATGTTTTAGGGATTGAAATATTTCTTCACATTCTTGTGTCCATGTGAATTTAGCTCCCTTCTTCTGGAGGGCAGTGATTGGACAACCAATATTAGAGAATCCTTTTATAAATCTCCTATTGTATGCTGCTAAGCCCATAAAGGATCTGATATCTGAAATGTCCTTTGGGGTAGGCCATTCCATGATAGACCTGATCTTGTCAGGGTCTACTGCTACTCCTTCTTCATATATGACATGGCCCAAGTAATGTATTTTCTTTTGGAAAAAGTCGCACTTGCTAAATTTGGCATAGAGCTGATGTTCTCTTAGCACTTGAAGCACAGGTCTAAGATGTTCCTCATGTTCCTCTCTATTCTTGGAGTAAATTAATATATCGTTAATAAAAACCAATACAAATTTGTCTAGGAATTTGCTGAGAACATTGTTCATCAAGCACATAAAGTGGCAGGGGCATTGGTCAATCCAAATGGTACTACCACAAACTCATAGTGACCATATCTCATCTTGAAGGTAGTTTTGTGGATGTCTTCACCCTTGATTCAGACTTGATGGTATCCCGATCTCAAGTCAATATTTGAGAAGATGGAAGCACCTCCCAATTGATTGAACAGGTCATTGATCCTGGGTAAGGGGCACTTGTTCTTTATGGTTACCTTATTGAGTTGTCTATAATATATGCACAGTCGGAGGGTACTGTCTTTATTTTTCACAAACAGGACTGGTGCTCCCAATGGAGACATGATGGGCCAGATATAACCTTTGTCCATCATTTCATTTAGTTGTAATTTAATCTCAACTAGCTTGGGTGTGCTCATCCTGTAGGGTGTCCTAGACACTGGCACTGCTCCTGGTGCAAGTTATATCGAGAAGTCAATGTCCCTTATCAGAGGTAGACCCGATACCTCTTCTGAAAATACATCTCTATATTCTCTTAGTGTGGGGTGGTCTTTGAGGCTTGGTTTGTCATCTTCAACTGATTCCAACACCTGTATCGCATATAGTGGACATCCCTTTTTGCAACACTTTCTCATTTGAAGAGCTGATATTCGTCTCACCGAGACAGGTTTTTGGATCCCTTGAAGAGTTATCCTTCTCCCTTCTTCACTTACACATTCTAAGGTTTTATGGTAACAATCCAGTCTGGCTTTATATGTGGCTAGCCAGTCCATACCAATCAGCAGGTCATATGATCCTAGGGGTAGTATGTTAAGGGTTGCTTGGGTGGGGAATTCACCCATGGTGAATTGGCAAGATGGTATGACCTTCGTTACCTTTCTTTTGGTGCCAGTGGCTAACTGTACCAACCATGGCTTGGCATGTTTATGTGGCTATAATTTACACTTATCAACATCCTTAGGAGCTATATAACTCAAATTTGAACAAGGGTCAATTAAAATAGACACTATATGGTTGGTGATCATACCTTCCATCTCCACCAATGAAGCTTGGTGGTCAGCTTGTTGATTATCCATGGATGCATAAATTTGTGGCACACTCCTGGCCACATCATTGACGGTGGTAGCTTATTGAACGTTGTAAATTCTTCGTCTGTTCTGTTGTCAGTGTGGCCAGTCCCTCAGTAGATGTTCTTCTCCACAAACCCAACATTTCAAGGGTTCTCTCTTTGGGTTATCAATATTTCTTGGGGTAGATCTAGAAGGTTTATTTCCTCTCTGGGAGGGGAAATTCTGCTGGTGTACACTTCGGGTTGGGAAGCTCATCCTTGAGTCCTTTTTATAGTTTTTAAATCTTGGGTATTTAAACCCCTTTTTCTGGAATCCCGAACTAATCTTTTGCTTCCAGCCTCCGTGAGGTTCTGTTTGATGCCCAAGTTGTTCATAAAAATATCTTGCCTTTCAGATAGTGTCTTCTAGGGTCTTTGGCTCGTCAAACTCAATCCTGTTATGGTAGTCCTTAGATAGTCCACTGATGAATCGTTGCACCTTTGCCTTATCTACTTTTATATAGGGTACGTACCTTAGCAACTTGAGGAATCTGCTGACATATTCCTCTATGGTGAGTTGCCCCAGCTTGAGTTCATAGAATTCTTTAGTCTTTTCGTCAAAATACTTTTTTGACAGATACTTCTTCCTGAAGTATTTCTCAAACCGTTCCCAAGATAGGTCCTCTTCATGAATCCATTTTACATTCTTAAGGTCTTCCCACAAAATGGAAGCCTTTCCATTCAAGTTGAAAGTGGCTACTCAGGCCTTCAAGTTTTCTGAGAAGTCATGGACTTTGAAATACTTCTTTAGTCCAAGTAGCCAAGCCTCCGCTTCCTCCCCCTTATTTATTTCATCGTCGAAAGAGGGTGGTTTGGCCTTCTTGAATTCTTTGAGATTATGACTTTTGGAATGCTTTTGCTTCTTCTGTTTTCTTCAGGAATAAGAACTAGTTATGCTACTAGAAGATCCCTCAGAGTCGCCAGTTTCCTTTCTAGAGGAATTGTCCGACGCTTGTCCCTTATCTCTTGGGTGGACCTTTCTCAAGGTGCTCTTCCCAGTGTGGCCACTTAAAATAACACGTTTCGGTATCTCAGGTGGACTTCGACTTTTCCTTGTCTATCATCGGTCCATGTGACTGGTGTCAGGTCCATGCTGCAATTGTCTTTGTATGTTGGATAAACTTTGCAACAAGATTGCATTAATTTCTATTTTCTTCTCTTTCTCTTTTATCATCCTCTCGTTGTCAGCCTTGCAGCTCTGTAGTTATACCATGAGTCTCCTCATAGTCTCAGCTAGATCTGGAGGGGTCTCTACCGCCCTCCTTTCATTAGACTCTTCGTCTCTATTGTGGGAGCCATCCACCACTTCTTGGTGCGCCACCATTCTATGCGTCTGCAGTTTGGTTTGGCCTTCTTGAATTCTTTGAGATTATGAATTTTGGAATGCTTTCGCTTCTTCTGTTTTCTTTGGGAATAAGAACTAGTTCTGCTACTAGAATATTCCTCAGAGTCGCCAGTTTCATTTCCAAAGGAATCGTCCGACGCTTGTCCCTTATCTCTGGGGTGGACCTTTCTCGAGGTGCTCTTCCCAGTGTGGCCACTTAAAATAACACGTTTTGGTATCTCAGGTGGACTTTGAATTTTCCTTGTCTGTCGTTGGTCCACGTGACTGGTGTCAGGTCCATGCTGCAATTGTTTTTGTATGTCGGATAAACTTTGCAACAAGACTACATTAATTTATTCTCTTGCTCTTTTATCAACCTCTCATTGTCAGCCTTGCAGCTCTGTAGTTAGACCATGAGGCTCCTCACATTCTCAGCTAGATCTGGAGGGGTCTCTACCGCCCTCCTTTCGTTAGACTCTTCGTCTCTATTGTGGGAGCCATCCCCCACTTCATGGTGTGTCACCATTCTATGTGTCTGTAGTTTCATGCAGTTGATCGTCCACTTGTGTGCAGAAAAAAAACTTGTTGTTAGTCAATATTTATATTCATTCATAACCAGCACATAATTCATATTTTTCAAATGCATACACACAATAGGAATTTTCATTCTTAACTTCAACTTTTGATAAAGGGGGTTAAGATAGAGGGTTACTCCTTTTAAGAGTACTTCAAATAGATTTTTTGTGCAACTCGTTCATGAGCCTGAGCAGGCCAAGCATTGTAACCATGCTCTGATACCAATTTATAACATACCCACTACGAAAAAAATAATTTTTTCTCTCTTCCTCAAGGGATAGAATCCCTGAATTCCGATATGGAAATTCGTGTATGAGATCAACGACCCTCGTTGATTTGGATTTGATGGTGATTATCCCTCCTGAGCTTAAGGGAGTTGAAAGACACTTAGTCTTAATCCTTTTTGTTATTCTACGAGATCCAATGGTTCACGAGATTTCAGAGCTTTCCCCGAACTCTGACTGCTCACCATGCGTCTCCTCCGATGGACGGTCTAGATCACTCATGGATCAACAACCACGATCACGTCATGATTTCACGAATCGTGAGTTCGTGTAGTTCTACCCTTTGACCACTCCAAGTTGTGAGTTAGCGAAATGCTACCCCACTGCCACGTGTCCTGTGCTGATGGACAGTTTCGAATACTTTGGGACTTTCAGGACATTGTCAGGTCCACTCTCCTGCCTATGCAAAGGTTAATATCGATAGTCAATAAAGCTCCGATGGATTCTTGGATCTACGGTTCTGGACAAGGGGGGCTCGCTTTAAGCCACCAATTCTAGACCCCCCCCCCTATTAAAGGTAGATAGGAAAAGGGGGTCTGGAACCCAACCTTGACCGTAGATTGGGGCTCCCCAATCTAGGCCATCGAAACCTACACGCTCAATTCTGGACCCCCCCTGCTTTAAAGGTAGAATGGTGAGGGTTCTCCGGAATGGAACCCTGGCTATAGATCTGGGCGCATTGATTCTGGCCACTCAAATTTTCCCACCGCTTAACGAAACACACATTTTGCGACACAACTTAGGGTAAGTGGGTTTCACTTGACAGATCCATCGGTCTTGATAGATCTGGGGTATCTCTGAAAGGATTATGACCATCCGTCTACCAAATGATGGGGTATTCTCTTTTGATAATTAAACTCGCTATCCTTTTTGAGCTTGAATCACGATATTCAACCTCCCGGAGCTTCAAACTCCCATGACTCTGAGACCTTAGAGAGCTACTCTTTCTTGAATAAGGTTTCCAGACCTGGATCACATGAACCTTTGGACGGTTCCTAGTTGAGTCTCTGGGTAGAGGTTCAGTGCGGTTCCAAGGTTTGTGGGGTAATTCCCGGGGAAGAGTACTCTTGGGGTGCCTTCCTAGAACATTACGAGAATCAAGAAAACAAGACGACTCTCGGTGGAGTGAAATCATGCCTCAGACTTAATCATTTCTACAGAAACCAACTATGGCATGTAAGTGTACACATGCATCCATTATTTCCAATCTAAAACACCAGGCAATCATTCCACACAGAAATAATTATGGGTGTATAAACATGAGCATGTATTCATGATAATTCAATTCAAAATACAAGGAATAAAACACTTATCAGATCCACTAGACATGATGCAATTGTTGAGAGGGGTGCTCATTTCCACCCAACCGTAGGCTCAGTGAATCCAAACGAATTTACCACTAGCCACCCCTGAGCTAGACCACGATGCTTTGAGATTCAGTCTCCTACTTCCATCTCAACGGAAGTCAAGGATGAAGGTAACTCTCCTCCTATGTTTAGAACTCCCTCTATGTTCAGAACTCCCTATGTTTCTAGAGTTTCTCCAGTTCTCTTCCACGATCCCTGTCGCGCACTCTCCCTTTTTCCTCTACTCTGTACCACACTTCCTCTCTTGCCTTTTTCTCTACAAGATTGCGTGTGGCACGAATTTTCCCATCCGTGGTCAGGTCTGAGATTTTTTATGGATGGGTGGTTCACCCCCATCCCATCATTAACTCTGAGGAGCCTCCCCACCTACCAATCTGATGGGAAATCCATTCCAGGGTTAGAGAGTTAATTTGGTCTTTGAGTGAGTAAAAACTAGTACAGTATTGGCTCGGTGGAAGTTAACGCAACCATTCTAGGTCCCTTCCACCACCTCTCATTAGCCATCATGGTCTCTTTTAGCACATCCCACTCCCAGCAGTCATGAAACACATATTCATAACATAATTTACATTCATCGACCTTTTATACAAAGGTCCATCAAATCAAACATTCACATCTTTGAGTTTTCCATAGTTCTTGGCCAATATAGTTATTTTTACAGACTGGGGGAAACAGGGTGTTACATGAGTCCATATAGAGCTTTCTTCAATCTGAAAACGTGAGTGTCTCTGGAATGTACCTCAAACCCTTGAGTTTTTTCAATATATACTTCTTCTTCAATAGCTCCATTGAGGAAAGCTGTATTTACATCCATCTGATGTAAGTTCCATCCCATGGAAGTGGTAAGAGATATAATAGCTCTAATGGAAGTATATCTAGCCACCGGAGAAAATGTTTCGTCATAATATTCTCCCTCCTTTTGGGAGAACCCTCTAGCTACGAATCTTGCCTTGTATTTATCCACGCTTCCATCCGCTACATGTTTGATCTTGTACACCCATTTTGAAGTTACCACCGATTTTTCTTTAGGTCTTCGTACGATTTCCCATACCTCATTTTTCATAATGGATTGATTCTCTTCCGTCATAGATTCTTTCCATTGTTCCTTTTAAACCACTTCTTCAAATGTGGTAGGTTATTCATCTAGAAGATTTTTCATGTATGCTGCATAACTTGAGAATCTTTTAGGTCTTTTACTCTTTCTGAATGTTCCTTCTGGAACCTTGAGTCTTTCTACATCTTGTAAGATAGCTTCAAGCCAAGCTAGTCTTTTCTTGGTCTTAGGTACAATATCTGAATCAATTTTTTCACATGGCTCCATAGGATGATCAGGTAGTTCCTTTTTGTCATTTATGTTTTCTATGTTTTCTTCATTAAGTTCTTCAATCTCTTCTTCTTCTATATTTTCTTCAATGGATTTCCTAAAGGCCATCCTTTCATTGAACGTTACGTCTCTGCTGACCTCGATCTTGTGTTGTTTTGGAATATATATTCTATAAGTCTTGGATGAATCACGATATCCCACAAATATCCCTTTCTTTCCTGAAGGTTCTAGTTTATTCCTCTTGTCCTTGGGAATGTGGGAGTAAACAAGACATCCATATATTCTTAGATTTTCCACATTAGGTTTCTTACCTGAGAAAGCTTCTTCCGGTGTCATGTTCTTCAATATACGATGAGGACTTCTATTCTACACATATATTGCTGTCATTGATGCTTCTCCCCATAAGAACATGGACAGACCTTGATCATTTAGTAAGGCTTTTGTAACAACCCTAATTAAATAACTAATTGTCTAAGTTAAATAATTGTTTAAGGGTATTAAGTTTAATTAATTAAATAATAAATTGACCTAATGTATATTAATTAATTAATTATTATTTATTAATAATAATAATAAATAAATAAATTATATATTTATTGTTTAAAGTATATTAATTAATCTATTAATTAATTAATTAACTCATTAAATATTTGGGGAATGAATTAAAGTTTAATAAATTTTAATCTATTCAAATAAAACTTAACGTATTGAAGGATGGTTGGCATTGAATGGAGGGATAAGGTGGTTGGCATTGAATGGAGAGATAAGGGGGGGAGAGGTGGTGAATGGACGAGGGGAATATGAGGGGGCAAATACATTCGAGAGGGGGATTTTGATTTTGGGGGGATAGGGATAATTTTTGGGATATTAGGAGATTGTATTGGAGCATTTTCTAGGGGAGGGATTGGGAAAACTGTATTTCTGGTTTTGGCTTGAGGAATTTGTTGGAATGTTACATGGGAGCATCAGTTGCTAGGAGTTTTGGGCTTGGGGGCTAGGAATCCTTACGAAATCCTGGAGCTAGGGATTCAGATAGGCTCTGTTCCTAGCTGGCAGGGAGGAAAGATTCGGTTTTGGGTAGAGTTTGGGCAGAGCAGCTTGGTCATAGTTTGGGCAGAGCAGCTTGGATAGACAGAGTGGGAAACAACATCACTTGAGAGGTATTTATGTTCATTATTATTTCATGTCATTATCGTTATGATGGTTCACTATTTTACTATGCTGTATATGTTTTTTTTTATATATGATTNAGTTTGGGCAGAGCAGCTTGGATAGACAGAGTGGGAAACAACATCACTTGAGAGGTATTTATGTTCATTATTATTTCATGTCATTATCGTTATGATGGTTCACTATTTTACTATGCTGTATATGTTTTTTTTTATATATGATTTTTATATCATGCTCCTCATTTGAATTTGTTGAACCATGAACTATTAGTTTGTTAGTTGTTGAATATAAAACTGTAAATAAATTATGATATAAATTTTATGTTTAAATTTATTAAGTTTTAGGTTTTGTTAGCTAGGACAATACAACTTTTACAGTTTCTTCAATGGATCTGTTCTTTCTTTCTGCTACACCATTTTGTTGAGGATTATGAGGAATAGTCAGCTCCCTCCTAATTCCTGCCGATTTGCAGAATGCAACAAATTCCTTTGATGTGTATTCTCCACCATTATCGGTTCTGAGCATCTTGATCTTCTTATTTGTGAGGTTTTCTATTTCTTCTTTGAACTCTTGAAACTTGCTGAATACTTCATCTTTTGTCTTCAGTAGGTATAGCCAAGTCTTTCTTGAATAGTCATCTATGAAGATTACGTAGTAAGAAGATCCTCCTAGATATTTTACTGGCATCGGACCACAAACATCTGAGTGTATTAGATCTAGAATCTTCTTAGATCTGTTATTGCTGCTTGGGAATGGTTTCTTGATATTCTTCCCAAGGGCACATCCTTTGCAGATTCCTTTGTGTGTAGACTACAACTCTGGTATTCCTTCAACCATTCTTTTGAGAAAGGGTAATGCTTGATAATTAATATGAGCGTACCTTCTATGCCAAAGTTCATTAGGGTTGACTTTGTTAAAATAATGTAACTGCAAAGTGCATTCTTATTATTATTTGATATATTACTCATTGGATCAATCCCCATTGCAGATTGATCATGTCGGTTATTATAAAGGACCAAATCCCCTTTTGCAGATTGGTCAAAAGATAATTGTAATAGGCAGAATACGAATTTGGCCCTAGAAGATATTAAAGAGGCCTCGAAATATAATAAAGGTGGTTATGACCACTCAGTTGGAGAAGTCGGCCCTGCTAGTGAAGAGACACTTCACACATGCCAGTCTAGTATAAATAAGGAGGCTAGCACCTCACTTAGACACACAACTCACTTGCTCATTTGAGAGACAAGTTTCAAAATTGTAGTTAGAGAATAAGGAGAGAGAGTGGTGCATCTTTGGGAGAGGAAATTCTATTTTAGTTTGATTTATCTCTTGGCATTGTATTGGTTATCTATAATAAGGAAGTTTTGCTAGGTTTTCTTCCCCTAGAGGGTTTCCCAGGATAAATGTTGTGTCTCTTGTGATTGTGTATTTCTCAATGATCTTGTATTATGCTATTGTTATCTAATGAAATACAAAGAACCATAATAATGGCTTAAACATTAACATATTTTGTCATGTACAAGAGCTTCTTCATTTTTTTCTAGTAGTCTGTATAAATTTCCTTCATGACTTTCGATAACCCTAGCATTCTCTATGTTGGAGTCTTTACGCCATGATAACACTTTTCCATCCACGAAAGCTATTATGTTTCCCTTGTCTTCTAGGCAAGATATTGATACACGATTCTTTTCTAAACCAAGTACATATAAAACATTTCTTAAATGAACATAATTACATGTTTTCATTTTGATGGTGGCTTGTCCAAATCCTTTCACGGGGTAAGTGATTTTGTCTCCAAGCTCTACCTTGCATGAGGTCTTCTTCTCATTTAGATTTGAGAGTCTGGCTTGATCTCCCATCATGTGCCTAGAAGCTCCATTGTCGATTATCCACATGTCATCTTCAATCATTCCAGTAAGTGTTGAGTAGTGTAACAGACTGATTGTTTCACTCATGTCTTTGGTTGACTGATAACTGGTCATGCCTTGATCCAAAACTTCAACTTCGTCATTTATGTCTTCTGAGAGAGACAAAAGGTGTGCTGAGTTAGGGTGTATCTGAATATATTATTTTTGAGCGAGATGCTCCATCACAAGGTGCCAGATCTAAGATTAGGGTTTCTACAACTGCTTCTTCTAGTAACCCTAGAGACAGTGTCTTTGGAATATGCTCCTACTAGAAACCCTAGCGAAAGTTCCTCAGTGAGATCAATACCCTAGTGGCTATGCTTCCTTCCAACGTTTAGACTGAATGAAGGAGGTGTGGGCCCATAACCTATTAGAATATGAGAGATTGTGCTCATTTTACCATTGACAATACTCTTGTCACCCAACCATAGGTCGAAGCCACCCTTCAAGCACCTTGACCTTGACAGAGAAAAATACTGGTAGCAATCAATAGCGAAGCAAGAATAGAAACCAAGCTGATTAGATAGTCCCACCTAGAAATTGGCGCAACACCTTCCCCAGAAACTTGTGCACAAAACTGCCAACTGCAGTGCACACAACTGGCTCTCTGCAATTCTGAGAATGTGACAAATGAGAATTGGCACCCTATATTTATAGTAATTTGGCATACTTACTGGGGCCGACTTCTCCTTCTGGGTACTAATTAATTCATATTTATTGTATTTCTACAACTAACATCTCGTCTAGGGTTTCCTTTACTTATTTTCTTCCTTCCAGAATATTCTAATCTTGTCATAGGTCACAATAGAGGTTCATACCTCCCGAAGATACCATAATATCAACAGATAGGTGTCGTATTAGGCCACATATTTCTAAATTTCGGATCGCATACCTTTCCAGAAGAAGGATTGACACATATTGTAGTAAGTTTTGAAAAACCCCACATGGCATGCTGACGAAGAATCACGATTTTATTTCAAAACTTGGAGTTTGAACTTGGAAGAACTGGGAAAAAATATCTATCGTTTGTACCACAGTATGTCATTCTCCCAAGTGAATTTAAGTTTTTCAGTTGGGTTTCTTTCGACTTCTATTAGCCTTCGTATTTTTGGATTTTTGATATACTCAGTTTGAACTTCTGAGATCCATTCAGGAATGATGATGGACATAGTGCATAGAGTAGCATCATTATCAAGTTTCCTTGATAACCCACCTGCAACCAAATTCTTCTTCCTTTTTTATAAAGAATATCGAAATCAAAGACTTGGATTTTTCTCACCCATTTTTCTCCTCTAATAAAATATTTTTCCGAGTTAAAAAATAATTCAAGCTATTGTGGTCCGTTTTCACGAGAAATTTCGTTCCCAACAAGTACTATTTCCACTCAAACAAGGCATGCATAATTTCCAACATTTGTTTGTCATATGATGATTTTGTTTTCTCCCTTGATTTGAATTTTTGAATTTCAAGTGCAATGAGATAATTATATTGTATAAGTATGAAACCTAATCCATCTCCTGAAGCATCACATTCAAGGACAAATGATTTGGAGAAATCTAGTGCTAACAAAACCATAGTGGATGCCATTAAGAGATTCAACCTTCTAAAACATGCTTCATATTTGTTGTTCTACTTAATTACATATTTATTCTACTTAATGTTGTTAATGGGGCCACAATTTGTGCATAGTTTCGAACAAACCTTTTGTAATACCCAGTAAGACCCAAGAATCCTCTGGGCTAGGCCACTCAGTGACTGCCACAATTTTCTTGGGACCAACCTTGATCCGAAATCGGATTCAGAAGGCTGTCAGGGCATGAAAAATGCTCAAAAATTAAAGTTCTCAGAATCCAACGAAACCAACACCATTGCGTCAGTCTCGTCTTCCTGATTCTGGTGGTATAATTTTTATCTCAAACAGAGTCCGTATGAAGAAGATATCGCATTCTGTCCGCCAAGCCAAACAGACAAAATTTTGGGATGCTAGCTGTACCTGTCCGTACAGGACACGTGGCATGTCCGTACGTGAGACACATGGCACATCCATATAGGTGACACATGGCAGCATCAGGGGATGACATGTGGCAGGTCCGTACGACGACACGTGGCAGGTTCCGTACAGGACACGTGGCAGCACCGAAAGGCGACACGTGTCAGGCTGATTTGGCATTTTTAATGTACGGCTGGACCAATCCCGAGGTGACATGTGTCACCACTGGAAGGGTGACACGTGGTAGAGTGATGTCAGCAGCTGACGTGGCAGGCTTGCGTGGCATGATGACTGGATCGTACGGAAGTGACGTGGCGCTGACGTGGCAGTGCTGACTGGATGTACGGAAGTCGACGTGGCAGGTGACAGGGACCAATGGGCGACTGACACGTGGCATGTGATAATTGGTTTTTAAGGTGCCACGTGGCCCAATCATGGGCTGCCACATGGCACCCCGGGTTTAGCCAATGAGGGCTATGTAAAAAGTATTTGGGGCCCGGGGGATTCGAACCCCGGACCTCTACACACATCAAAGCTCTAACAAGTTCTCCGTGACCGTTACACCATGCGTTGTGACTTGTTTTGTATGCAGGCAAATTTGTATTTGAAATGGTTATAAAATTGGGCCGGCGGGAAAAGGGCCGGGGCCCAAAGCCCCAGCCCTCGGCGCAATCCACCACACGACCGTGACCTCGGAACCTTGAGCGCGGCGGAGGTTAACCATTGGCGCGGATCCAATATTTCAAATGGTTAAATAATGGTGGAGCCCCAGATCACATGGATAAGCAACGTGACCAGGAGCGCGGGCATTGACCACTGTTGGCGCGGTTTGAAGTTTGAACGGTCATAACCATTATAACTATGCGCAGTTACGGTTATGGTTTAGGTGGTTAGAACTTAAAACCATGGCCATATGCCACAGACCATACGACCAAGCGCAAGAATACAAGCGGGTGCTAGCATTTGGGGTGGCCCGCGCGTAGCCCAAGGGGCTAGCGCGTGGCCACATGGCCCATGTGACCGTTTAAAGAGGGGCTGCGCCCGAACTTTGGGGGCTTAAGCCAAATTTAACCAATTATATGGTTGAAAGTGGGTTTCTAACCACTTTTTAATTAATTTAAATCTAATTTAACCAATTTTTAATGTAATTAAGGGTTATTAGACATTTTTAGAGCCTAACTTCTTGGAGGAAGTTGGAGAGGGGAAACTAATTTTCCCATTATTTAACCAAGGCCATGTTGAGGCCATTTGGGGGAAGCTTATAGAGCTTTTGGACAGTTTTGGAGAGCAGAGATGCTGAGGCAAAGCCAGGTCTAAGCCAGTTTGAGGCAGGGAAGTTGTTGAGGTAGAGATGCTGTCAGACGATTTCTGAGAGCTCGGGACATCCGTTTCAGGTGCCGTAAGTTGTGCAAGATTCTAGAGATCATGGTGAACATGACCAGATCAGTCTAGAAGCCAATCAGCATTGTAAAGATGTACTAATAAGCTTTCGAACAGAAATAAAGAAGCCTCCCTCACAGAGAAAAGGCCCGGAGACGTAGGCAAAGTTGTCGAACTCCGTTATCAAACTTGTGCATTATGGTTTGCTGCTTTTTCATTGTTTCAGATCTGAAAATATGTTAATGGATGTATAACTCATTCTCTTTTCTCGTTCTTTTGTTAAAGTTTCCCAATGATCAATTAATGCATGCAAATAAAACTCAACCATAAGTCATTTCGAAAAATCCTGACGGATCAAACCTTGATTCCTTCGTCTGACATGACATGTCCCAAAAATAATATCTCTTTTTGTCTAAAACTGCATTTGGATTTGTTAGCATAGAACTTGTTCTCGTGAAGGATTTTTAATGCTGTTTGAATGTGCTTGAGGTGTGAGTTCTAGTTCTTGCTATAAACAAGGATATCATCAAATAAGACAAACACAAAACTTCATAGGTATGGACAGAATAAATCATTCATTATTGTTTGGAAGGTAGTGGGAGCATTGGATAGGCCAAAAAGAATGACTAAGAATTCATACAACCCTTCATGGGTACATAAAGCAGTTTTAGGAACGTCTTCCTCTTAAATTATTATTTAGTAATAACTTGACTTTAGGTCTAGCTTGGAGAAATATTTAGCGCCATAGAGCTCGTCTAATAACTCATCCGCAATTCGAATTGGAAATTTATCCTTTATCATAATTTTGTTTAATGCTCGTTAATCAATACAAAGTCTATATGATCCATCCTTTTTCCTAACAAGTATGACCAGAGCTGAGAAAGGAATTTTGCTTTATGTAATAACACCACATCATAATAATTCTTGAACCAAGCGCTCGATTTCTGTCTTATGTGGGTGCAACTTTCTATAATATTTTTTTTCTAATTGGTGTAAAACCATGGATTAATTCTATGATGTGATCTCTAGAACAAGGTGGAGGAATCCCATGAGGAAGTTCCTGAAAAATGGTGTTAAATTTTCTAAGAATTTTTCCAATTTGGGATCATCATTTTTGTCCTCTTTAGTAGTACCCTCTATTGCATAACAGTGTAAGAAATAATATTGGGCTCCCTTTTTAATCTTTTTTTTCCATTCTATTGGATGAGAGTATTTGCGGGGGAGGAAAATTAATTCCATGTAATTTCTACTTTTCCCCATTTTGATAAAATATTATAAATTTATTTTGTAAGTTTAATCCAACAGTACCAAGTGTGGCTAGCCACTGCCCCCCCAAAACAATATCTACCCGTCCGATTGGAATATCATACATGGGGGATTTTAATTTGTAGTCACTCATGGATGTTTCTACCTTGTGGCATTTCCCATCAAATGAAGTAATCCTATTTCCTAGGATGGAGACTTGGTAGGATGAATGAATATGTTTAATTTCCTTGCTATCTTTGTATCTATAAAGTTATGTGAACTACCACTATCAATGAACACTGTTACTTTAGTTTTCTTAACATAGCCATATAATTTCAGAGCTTGGGGCTGAGAAATGCCCGTCATTGCAACAACAAAGAGTGTCAGATTTGTGTTTTGATTCCATAACTCATGGATATTTCGTGAGTCTTCATTATTTGTTTCTTCATCGAATGAAGATATGTTCCTTACTTATTTTCTCTTGTCATTTACACTCTTGTCTATTTTTCAATGAAGACACTTTTTCTCTTTGCACTTATGGACCAGTTTCCAATTAGGTGCATTACATTCAAAACATCGGTACTTAACCTTATCTTGTCTCATGTCTGGTGGAAATGTCCTTTTGTGAGGGGGAATGTATTTGGAGCTAGAGTCCTTGAGTGATCTCCATGATTTATTTTGGTATACTTTAAATTTATTTTCAACTAGTTTAGCCTTCTTGTGAGCTTGCTCAATATCTTTAATGTCAAGTAGTTTGAGCTCATTTCAAATATTTTCCTTCAATCTCGATAAGGCTATTTGTAGTGGCTAATATTATGATATATCAGGTACATGAGTGGCTAACACATGTAAATCCTAAAAAAATTCTTCCAATGTACCAAAATGGTGTAATCGTATGAGTTTAGCAAAACCCCCTTTTTCTTCTGTGTCGAGAAAACGTAGGAAGAAGTTCTTTTTGAATATAACCCAATCTTTTGCTATATATTTGGATTTTTCTCTCCACCATAGGAACCCGTCATATGCAAAGTCCTTCAAATGTATAGAAACAACATCATTTTTTTCTTCATCATCAGAAATATGGTAATACCTAAAGTACTACTCGATTTTCTTTACCCATGTTGTTGCTTCTCTTGCATCTCATACATCGAATTCTGGAACAATAATCTTCACCTTGGGCATGCCATTACTAGACATCCCCATGTTATGAAAGTAATGTGATTGATGAGGACCCCATTGCGAATTTGAGTTACCTGGGCTTCTACTCCCATTTGCGATTTCAAGTTCTAATCTCATGTCATGGTAGTTTTTGTTGCATTCCGCTAGTTCTTCGTTTAGTTTTCCAATTTTGGCATCAAACAAAGTATTTACTTGATTTATAAGGTCTGTGAAAAACACTTTAGATTTTTCTCTTAGCTCCATCATGGGGCAAGTGTTATCCTCTGTCTTTTTCTTGGCTTCTCCCGTCTTTCTCCTCATGTTTCTCATGTTGAGGTTATATTTTAATTTATATTTGATATTTTAATATTAATATTTAATATGGAGAATTAGGGGTTGGAAAAGGATAGAGATGAAAAATGTGAAAATGGCTAAATGAGAGGGAATGTGTGGGAGTGGAGGATGTGCGAAATGGTAGACGCATGGGAGTGAGAGAGGGGCGAATGGAGGTCACATGTTTGGAGGATGAAAGGAAAATGAATTCTCTGATACCAATTGGAATATGAAAGCCAAATACAACAATAAATGTATTTAATAACGTATAATATTCTTTTATTCGATGATATATTTGGTATACAAAATGAGTTATATATAAACGTAATTGGGTAAAGTCACGTCTCTTTATTCATAAGAGCATGGATTTATGTTTTAATTAGTTGAAATGTAATATATATAAAATATATATTACAATTCTAGATTTTTACTACATTGGACACCCATAATTGTCTCTACCTCCATCTTCCATTGCCTCATTTCTCCCACATTCCTTGATGTGCCTTTGGAAAAATGATCCCATGCTACCTTATTTTAATATAATTTCTACTCAAATTTATACTACCATCTATCCCACCATATCCTAGAGTTAATAATGCCACATCGAGCTTCAACCACATCCTGAACACGATGCTTCAACCCTTTTTTAAACTCTCCCAACTTGTAGAGGATTTAACACCCACTTTTACAATGGTAATGAGAGAATCTCAAACATATCTACAAGGAAACTTGAAACAAAACCAAATCACTCAGAACTGTAATAAGGACACAAACTCAAAGTTAGAGTGGGAGGACTCTCCCTTCACCCAACTATGTACCTTGTTGTGATCCTAAAACAAATAGAACAAGAGATAAGGAGACCCACAATCCCAATAATAATAGGAGAGAGTGCATGCATATTTAATTGAACCCACACTACTTTCTATATTGCATAAGCACACACCTCATAATGATTTACACAAGTTAGAGGGGGCAAATCATAATAGTGTGTTGCTGATTTTTAAATATCCATTGCTTCAAACTTGAGTTACTTTCCAAGAGGGTGGTTAATGTATATCCCATAAAAAAACATAGAATCATTATGGGGAATTTGTAAATAACATCCCCATTTGTATTACAACAACCCAAACTTATTCTAGAGCATATATTGGCTTAATCTTTTACTAATGAATTATGATGCCTTAAAACATGAAAAAAATCAAGCTTGTTGAAGTCCCAATATTCTTGAAGAATTATTTGCACCAAGTGAGATAAGTTTGGCTACTTGGGAAGGGATTTATGATGGGCTTACCTTAGGATGACCATAAATTCTCCCACCACCAATGCCACATGAATCCCTTGATCTTTGAGAAACAAGAGACCTTTGAAGAAATCTAAATCCTTGGCTTCATTCTTCGAGGATATTCCAACTCTATGGGCATTATTTGTTTCTTAATTTCCCATGGAGTTAAATATGAATCCCCTTGTTCCTGCCACCCCAAAAAAAAATTGAATTTTATTAATAGAAAAATAATATACAACATAAAACCACCAAAATAATCACCCCTATAGAATGTTTAGTATGATATAAGTAGTCTAGCTACCATGATCCATTTATTTTCTATTCATACCATGCAATGTGTGTGTGTGTGTGTGTGTTTCTAAATGGGGGAAGAGGAAGAGACAAGGCCATAGGAAGACAATTCATCATGATGGTTGGAACATGTGTGAAATTTTACTGTGTAGTGCCAACAAAATCCACATTGTTCTATCATGGCATGCATGACAATGCTAACGTGCGGTATGAGACTATGTGAATTTAGTCATCAAATGTCTTCCAACACAATGCTTTCTCCCACATTGGATTTGACCAATGTAATACCGTTGTTTCCCCCATCTTGTAAATATAACTGTATTTTGTTAAAAAGGTAGTGTAAATATTTATGCTACTAATTTAAAAAGGAAAGTGTTGGACAACTGTTGAGGGGGATTTCCAAGGTAGATCATGATGCATGAGAGATATGGTGAGGGGAACCAATAATGGTTGAGATGACCCCTACCAGACTAGTACTCTGCTGGGTTTAAATTTTTCAGACCCAGAACAGTCCTATGACCCAAAGAATTTAATTACAAGAAAAGATGGTAGTTGGGAAGTCTTCCTCAAGATTCAATGAGGAAATGGGGAGATTACCCTTGTGGAAAACTTCCTGACCTGACCCATAAAATTGGGATTTGGACCCATGAAATCTTGTCGGGGAAGGCAATAAAAGGGAGGGAATTCATGGGAAGAGAGGGGAAGGAAAGATGAATGGGTATGGTGACCATTTTCATAAGAGGGAGAGCATGTGAAACTCTCTGGTTGTGAAGATAATTGGAAAATGAATTTGTTTATGAGTACATGAATTGTTGGGAAACATTTTTCTAACCAAGATAATAAACGGGGTTGCAGACAAGATGAGTGACTGAGGAAACACTCATTGCAGAACCCCTTGCTTGGTGTAGAGAAAATTGATCTACCAAGTTCCCTTGGAAGGAAGAGTCTCTCTCAGAGCATCATGATCTAGCTAGGGGTGACCAATGGTAAATCCATCCAGGAGTTGTTGTGTCTACGACTGGGAGGAAAAAGGGTACCCCTTTCAACAGTTGCATCACCATCTGGTTTCTAGATAAGTATATTTGGTTAATCTCTATAGTGTTTAGATCAAAGAAAATTTTATACTATGTTTTAGAACTGTGCAAGTTTAATTTCCGACAAAAGTGACTTGAGAAATTTAAGTAAAATAAAGAGAATGTCTTAGATGAAGCTCATTTGATTTAATTCATTATCTATTTACTATCTATGTGCTAAAACAAGATTTCTGGGAGTGGATGTTGTGGTTGACTGTGTTGTACAGTTTAATGCATGCTTGGGAAATGATGGACTCAACGATTAAAAATATCTATAAAATATTTGAAAGAAGAGAGTGATTTTTCTGCATAATAGTGTTCTATTTTAGTATGCCCTCAAATCTTATACCATAAATCTTAGAGGATATCATATCTATGTGGAATTTAGGAAATTATCCCAAATATGGAAAAAAAACATAAAAAGTAATTATAAAATGGGTATTAAGGAAAAATAATTAGGAAATAAACATGAAATTTCCTAATTGAATTAGAATACAAAAGTTCTCAAAAATCTATTTGGGTATTAACAAACATTTATGTTAAACTTGTGTTAAATATCCTATAAATTTGGGAAGAATCCCCTTAAATTTTGGTGGGCAGTAAATACTGGTAGAAATACCGAATTTACTGTGGAGGTAAATCTTTGTCTTAGGACCAACTCCTCAAATTTAGTAAGAACAGTAAAACATAGTAAAAAGGAAAAACATCTACTCATTTACCCATGAAGAGGAAGAGATATAAGTATGTTTTTAATTTCAAGAATAGAGAGATTTCCTTGGATTAGGATTTTATTTTATTATTTTAAAATCTTGTAAAATAAGAAATATATTTCTTTTCCTTTTAATTACAGATTCAATTCTTTTCCTTTTTAATTAAAGATTTAATTTAACAAGACTTCAAGTTAAACCTTACCATAAGATGTGCAAGGGAATGTTAATATAAATGACAAAAAACTATGACATAAGATTTCAAATCATACATTATTAAACATTAAGCTATGCTTGTTGGTGATTGGTCTTCGAAGTCCAACCTTCAGAGTGTAAGGGAGAGTGTATGTGAATGAAGTCCGAAGCTGTCAGAGCAATGAAATGAGAATTATAATTTTTAAATGTATTTTAATACTACCACTTCCCTTGACTGATTGGTTGTCAGAGTAACGAGAAGGGAACGTCTGAATTTACTCTGAAGGTTTCAACTTATATGTTCTAAAGTTTCAATATATTATAACAATTAACCTTGCTCCACTGTAATTGGTTGTTGGATAGGTGAGAGGTGAGCATGCAAAGAAGGTCTGAATTACCAAAGATTAAATTAAAAAATGAAATATTGTATTATTATATATATACTTCTTTTTATTCAGAGCCTACTTGTTGGAGTTATGAAAAAGGAGTGAAATATCGAAGTGTGAAGAGTTGGAGAATGAGGGCCATAATACTACATGGTCATATATATACTTTAATAATATTTTTTTCTTTTTCTTTTCGGAGTGTTGATATGACTACATGTATTCCAAGCCCGAATGGATATAATATTCAATATTATAATAGTACAACACGAACACCAAAACCCTTTTTGAGTTGAATTTTAGAGTTGACCATTCAGAATAAACAAAAGGGAGCTTTCGAATAGATAGCAAAGCCATCAAAGCGATGGAAAGAGTATTTAATAAGGGTCCCACACATCTACAATGTTACACGTGAAGGAGGTTTGAATAACCTAGGATAAAATGGAGTTGTGTGACAGGGAGAAAGTGAATTATATACATTAATTAAGGTTAATCAATTTAAGTATATTATGGAGAAATTAACCTCATTTTGTTATAATATAATTACTCATAATTATCATATGAGTAATTAATTGAATTAGTGCTAAACTACTTCTAAGGGGGAGAAAGAGAAAGTAAAACCTCAATAATTATTGGGCCATGATTATGAGGCTAAGAAAAAATTAATTACTAGATAATTAGTTTGTGGAGAATAATTATCCTTAATGAGGTTTACGTAATTAATTACCAAAGAATGGTATTCTATGCAATATTAATTAAGTATTTTAATTAAACCATGGGAGAGGGACAAATCTCATTCTCTAGTCGAGCAAGCCTAATCACCCTATGGTGACATGGTGAGTTGATGTTGACTAAGAGCATCATTGTGATGATGTGTGTTAATATTCAATTGGTTGATGGTTTGAGTGGGGTCTATTAGGATTGGTAAACCTTAGGTGTTGAATGGATCCTAACTATAGGTCAAGCGATCTTGCATGCATCAAGACCGTCCATCAAGGGAAAGGGAATATCCATCGATACCTTGGGTTCAAAGTGGTGAGATTGCGCGAATTTATCAAAATTTGAATGGCTGGTATCAAGGGGGAATATTAATCGTTACCATATTCGTCAGAGGTAAGCAAAGAGTGCACCGGGAGAAGGCCCGAGCTATGATGGATGCATGCCTACGTGGACCAAAGTTCCATTGTGGTAGGCTAGGATAGTTCCACATCAAGACTAGGGTGTCACCTCATCAGTTAGCGTGGACAATGAGAGGTCATGAGGATGCCACGTGGAAGTAAGAGAGATGTTGCCTATGTAAACCCGAGAAATTCAGAAGGTCATAACTCTCATTCCAGAGCTCATTTTTGAGAGAACTTACCATCCCTGGAAAGATATTGACGAGCAAAATATAATGGAGTTGTGATAGAGAAGATTTAATATCATTAGAAGAAGCAAAAATTTAACATCCCATCCCTTAAAAGGAACTTATGGGGTTGGGTGTGTTACAGAGTGGTATCCGAGTAGGCAAAAACACTTGTCCTGCTTGGGCTCATGAAAGAGTCAAATAAATTTTATTAGAAATCTTTAAGGGGGAGGGATCCCTAACCTACCCTATATATTATAGCATGACTAAAAAACTAGGTCTGGATGGGCCGAAGAATAGTCACAAGACTAGTTTACCAAGGCTAAGATGATCCTGTTGAAAGTGTTTACTTTTGCAAGGATATTATCTACATAATCCCCTTGAGGAGAAGGATTGCAGATTGAAATTTTGTTGGGAATTACTTAAAAAAAATCAAATCATGTTGGATTGCAGTAGAATAATCATATTACTACTTTGGGGGAATGATAGCCACTCCTATAGGAGTGGGATTATGATTATAGGCACTAATAACAAGACTTGGATGTGAATGAACTAAATAGGTTGCAAGGTTGCCTACAAATTTGGGCTTATGAAGAATTTGGTAATCACAATTGCTGCTTAAATAAGAGATTATGCCTTGTCAGTATATTTCCCCATGTCTAGAAGCCTCATGAAAATATGTGAGGTCAACTTACTTGTATTGTCTTAATTGAAACATGCTATTGGGATAACCCCCTTTAGCAAAGTAAAAAGGATCCCTATGGGATGAGAATAACCTTCATGAAATAAGTAAAGTGACATGAGAAAGTTCATGAGCTCATGGATGTGCTAAGGGAGTGTATATCCCTAATAAATTAAGGTCGTGCCTCTGAAATATTTAAGAAAGTGGAATATGTTTGACTACATGCATAAGTGAAAATCTTGGTGCGCAAGGATATGTTAGAGTTCACATTGAAAAATATTAAACATGCAAATTATGCATATTATAACTTATGGTGGGTTGTAAGGTATGGTATATTTATGGACCTTTTAAATGAGAATGACCTTATGTCAACATGGGTTAACAAAAATAATGAAATGTTGATAATGTTGTGGCCTATTACCTTATTAATATAGGACTTAAGGATTAATGAGATACCAATGTAAGGTCTGATTAAGGAGGTGTCATAACACCTTTAGAAGACCAGTGGATCATATTGACATCCAAAAGTGGATGGTAGCCATATGGATATGGCTTGGTATACTCAGATAGAAATAAGAGGGAGTTTTGGGAAAATATTCCCTTGTAGAGATCTGTTGACCAAGAATGAATTGAAGCATGAAGAAGAGACTAGAAGTGGTTATCTTATTGCCTTGGGTAATACAATAACTACCCATATAAATTCTGATTTATGGAAGGTTTTTATAGTAGAAAGGGGAAAAGTGGCCCTTTTTGGTTGTTTCCATGTAGAGAGGGAAACATCAATATGAATTATGGCTATGAGACTAGTCATATGATTGATTGTAATCTCTCACTAAATAACACTATATTAAAACTAAAATATAAATGTGAATGAATGAGGTAAAAAGGTGCAAGTGATGCACCTACATATATACAAATATTTGTATACATGCTTAAAAGTATAATATGACTGCCTGATCAAGTAGGTTGTGAGGCAAGATGGGTATTTGTCATATCTGAGAAATGCCATGGATGCATGGTTAACCCTATGTTGGAGGGTCTGATTATATCAACGAAATAATAACTTGAGGAGGATGTATCCCATTTCCTCGGGAAAATCTAGAATAATTTGTTGAAAGAATAAATGAGTAGGGATGCTCTGTTGTCATGATAAAAGGAAACATGATTATGCCTGTAAGGATTACATGAGAACGATTGTGGACAATCATGAATTAAATGATGTTAAAGTAAATATGCATGTGAGATGTAAAGTACACCTATGGTAGACACACATAGGCTTATGATGATGCATGTGGTTAAGTGCATTATGAATGTAATTTAACATAACAATGAATATGTGTGGATGAAAAAATGGTTGCATAATAAAGGTGCATGATTATATCCCGTATGGAATTTTGAGTAAACCTCTGAAATAATGAAGATAAGGGCACTCCAGATAGTGATGGGCGTGCAACAAAAGATTTGCATGTTGAAGGAGTTCCATGTGGTGGAACTGTGTAAAGAATCTGTCAGAAGAACACAGTCACAACCTTAATGACTTCTGAGAATTGGGCAGTGGGATGTCAGACTATCTATATAAGAATCCTGGATTACACTCTAAAAGATAATGCATGAATGGACAACTAACAAATTAACACTGACTATGATGATGTCTAAATAGTAATGTGCATAATGCACATGTTCATAACTCATCGTGAACAAAAATCTTGTTGTTGTAGCATGTTGAATTATCCAAGAAGATTAAGGTGAACCTAACCAAGACAAATCAAGGAAAAGAGAAGAAATATCTCAGCAAGGAGTAGATTGTAGAAGCAAATAAGGAGAAAAGGAGGAGTACGCTTCTCACTTTAAAACTATGAATTGCTTAAGAGAGTTGTAATCCTTAAAAGAACAATTGTGGAAACAAGTACAACTCGTGAAAGGAAAATGAACAAACAAGTATAAACATGGTTAAAGCCATGAATGTGTAAAGGTAGTGAGGCCTTGGGAATAATTCAGTTAAGATGAAAAGTCTAGATTGTGTAGAAGGAGTTGAAAAGAGGGAAGAATCCCTTAACTCCTTTTTCTTGTTGTGTATTGTGTTTCTCTAAGATGAGAATATTATATGTTGTTGTTGTGTGAGTGTTTTAGCATGAGAATGGTTATAAATGTGTGACTGTAGAGACAACTACAAATTTGATTATGTTTTTACTAATCGAAATACATGCATTTTAGTTAATATGATTGTTGACATACCTTTTAATATGATAATGCATATCTGTGTAGGAAATGATTGGAGCTATTGGGAAAGGATAGATGCCAATGGTAGACAACCTTTGGTAAAGGATAAATGCAAGAATATTGTTGTTGAAACATTTTTGAAGAGACTTTGGGAACCCCATGGAGCACCACTGATGGGGTAAAAATAATAAACAGGGTGTTGGAAGCCATAACAGGTATAAAAATTTTCATGCTTGAGTGGCATAAGGTATGGAGGGATTTAGTAAGGATCCCCTTTGAAGTGTTTTATTATCTTACTAATATGCAAATAATTTCGAGTGGCTATTGTATGCCATTACTACCCAAGTAGGGTAATATTCAAGAAATGAACCTGAAGAATAGAGGAAGGAATATCTAGTAGTCAAGGATGATTGAAACCATTGCAATAAAATTCATGAACAAAGTGTCACGAATATATTGACCAATCAGAAATAGTTGGGAACAAAAGTTATTATAAACATCAAATTGATTAAATGCATTGAGGAAATGCATGTTGGCATGATAAGGAAAACAATGGACTTCCCAATATGGAAGAAGGACCTTCCAATATTTTACATAATTGTAATAATGGTAGAAAGAGGAATTGGGTGGTCATGAAGGTTGACACCTTGGTTACATGCAAATAAATAATGATTGAATTCATTCATGATAAAATTTTAGTTTCATATGTGTTGATCTGAGGCAATGATCAACTCAAAGAAGGAGGAACAATCCTACCATAATAATGAATGTGGATAGAATATCCATGTGGTGAGAGGCTAGTCGAGACCCAACACGTCATGGAAAAGTGCCTAACGCAAATATAGTAATATGAAAATCAATGCAAGGGTGCATTGGGTATGTATGTGGCCATGGACACTAGCACATTGATTAAATCCATTTAATAGTTGAATTTCATTTGGAAAAATCGGTATGCTGAAATGATGCATGCATCTCCTTTTGCTTTGTAATGTTTTGACTATTAGTATGCACAATTTTTAAGATACAATGTGCATGAGAACTAAGAACTAGTTTGGCTATGTGAAGATTGAGTTGCATGAAGAAGGGTCGTGGATATGGCAACAAAAGAAATCCCATAAGGAAGACCAATGCTTGTTGACCCAAACTACCATGGGAAGGAAAATCTCATACTTTTGAATTTGTTTCTTGAGTGGAACAAATCTAAAAATAAAAATGTGGAATTTGGAAATCTGTGGGTGATAGATTCGAAAGAAATTATAAAATGGAATTGATGATAACATCTCACGGTTATTATATGCGTGTGATATAGGTGAGATGAATTATCTGTCCTAAAGGGACATATGATGGATGCCAAGCTGGAAAAACATGGAAAATACTACTGTTGTGACATGAGAACCATTGTGATAAGCCATGATCGCCATAGAAGATGTTGTTTTGTGGTAACACATGCCAAGGGGATGCCTCGGTAGAGCAATTCAGAGGGATGCCTTAGCTGTAAGACTTGGTGAAGTATCAAAAACTCTTCTTCTGTGAGAAAGCCTTGGCGAGGAAAGATGGATCACATGAGGAGCTTCATAACAGAGAAGGGGATGCTTGAGCCTAGGCATGTAGGGCGAGTGATCAAAAGGAATACGAGACTTCAATCATTCTTGTAAAATATTGGTTGAGATCATGCACACAATGGGTATGCCAAGGAAAAAGTGGGACAAGTTAGTAAGACAACCAATTGGATGTGGATCCATGAAATTGCATAGATAAGTATTGTGCTGATATAAATATTTCCCCTTGAGTTTTGAACAATAGTAAACTTTTTTGCATGAAATTATGATTAATATGATTGTTGTTTGAAATCATTGTAGGCATGTGACAAAGGCCAAGAGTCTCAAAAAGGACCAGGTGGATAAAAAGGAAATGTCACTAAAGCGACCGAAGCATGATGCATGATTAGTGTTGTAGAGATGCGAAAAAGGTTGAGGATGATGTTCCTTTAAGGGGGAGGGGATTGTAATACCATTGTTTCCCCCAGCTTGTAAATATAACTGTATTTTTCTAAAAAGGTAGTGTAAATATTTATGCTACTAAAGTAAAAGGAAAGTGTCAGACAACTATTGAGGGGGATTGCCAAGGTAGATCATGATGCATGATATATATGGTGAGGGGAACCAATAATGATTGAGATGACCCCTACCAGATTAATACTTTGCTGTATTTAAATTATTCAAACCTAGAACAGTCCTCTAAACCAGAGAATTTAATTACCATCCAAGATGGTAGTTGGGAAGTCTTCCTCAAGATTCAATGAGGAAATGGGGAGAGTACCCATATGGAAAAATTACTAACCTAGCCCACAAAATTGGGATTTGGACCCATGGAATCTTGCTGAGGAAGGCAAGAAAATGGAGGAAATTCATGGGCATAAAGGGGAAGGCAAGAGGAATGGGTCTGGTGACCATTTTCAGAAGAAGGAGAGCATGTGAAACTCTCTGGTTCTGAAGAGAACTGAAAAAACAAATTTGTTTATGAGTACAATAATTGTTGGGCAATGTTTTTCTAACAAAGATAATAAATGAGGTTGCAGAGAAGATGAGTGACTGAGGAAGCACTCATTACAGACCCCCTTGCTTGGTGGAGATAAAACCAACTTGCCAAGTTTCTATGGGAGGAGGAGAGTAACCTTCATCCTTGGCTGTTGCTGAACAAAAGGAAGAGTCTCTCTTAGAGCATCATGATCTAGCTAGGGTGTGGCCAATGGTAAATCTATCTAGGAGTTTCAGCAGTTGCATCACCATTTGGTTTCTACATAATTATATTTGGTTAAATCTCTGTAGTGTTTAGATCAGAGAAAATTTTATACTATGTTTTAGAACTGTGTAAGTTTAATTTCTGACAAAAGTGACTTGCAAAATTTAATTAAAATAAAGAGAACGTCTTAGATGAAGCTCATTTGATTTAATTACTTATCTCTTGACTATCTATGTGCTAAAATAATATTTTTGGGAGTGGATGTTGTGGTTGACTGTGATGTACAGTTTAATGCATGCTTGGGAAATGATGAGTGAACTGTTACAAATCTCTATAAAACATTTGAAAGAAGAGAGAGTGATTTTTCTGCATAATAGTGTTCTATTTTCGTATGTCCTCAAATCTTATGCCAAAAAACTTAGAGGATATCATATCTGTATGGAATTTAAGAAATAATCCCAAATATGGAAAAACATTAAAAGTCATTATAAATGGGTATTAAGGAATACTAATTAGGAAATAAACATGAAATTTCCTAATTGAAATAGAATATAAAAGTTCTCAAAATTATATTTGGGTATTAATAAAGATTTATGTTAAACTTTTGTTAAATCTCCTATAAATTTGGGAAGAATCCCCTTAAATTTTGGTGGGCAATAAATCCTAGTAGAAATACCGAATTTACTGTGGAGGTAAATCTTTGTCTTAGGACCAACCCCCTCAAATTTGGTAAGAATAATAAAACATAGTAATAAGGAAACAAATCTACTCATTTACTCATGAAGAGGAATATATATAATTATGTTTTTAATTTTGAGAATAGAGAGATTTCCTTGGACTAGGATTTTATTTTATTATTTTAAAAAGCCTGGAAAATAAGAAATAGATTTATTTTCCTTTTAATTACATTTTTTTATTTTCCTTTTTAATTACATATTTAATTTAACAAGACTTCAAATTAAACCTTACCAGAATACGTGCAAGGGAATGTTAATAAAGGTGCATTCCTATGCTTTCTGGGCTAAGATAAATACTGGTAAAGCATGGTAAAATTCCTAAATTTACCATTTAAATATTTGATCGTTAAATAATAAGAATTATAAATATCACATACTAAATATACAAATTTCTACCCGGTGCATGAGTATGGAGGTTGGAATTCCATTCCTTTTGTATAAAGGATTTAAATGTGCTAAACCAAATTTCACAATTTATGCCAATGCTAGTCGCACTGCATTTCTGGAAGAACTATATATATATATATATATATATATATATATATATATATATATATATATATATCCTTTAATTAATAAAGCCTTGGAAAATATACCTCATTGTATTCTTTTTCCACGTGAAAATGGTTATATAAATATTTATAATTATTATTACCAAACTATCCTTTTTTGGAGCACATAGAAAGGAGCAATTGTTTGGAGTGTGACAACCAATGGATTTCAAATCATACATTAATAAACATTAAGCTATGCTTATCGGTGATTGGTCTTCGGATTCCAACCTTCGAAGTGGAAGGGAGAGTGTATGTGAATGAAGTTCAAAGTCGTTAGAGCAATGGCATGGGAATTGTAAATTTTAAATGTATTTTAATACTACCGCTTACCTTTATTGATTGGTTGTCAGAGAAATGGGAAGGGAACGTGCGAATTTACTCTGAAGGTTTCAATTTGTGATGAGAAATGTGTTCTAAAGTTTCAATATATTATAACAATTAACCTTGCTCCATCGTAATTGGTTGTCAAATAGGTGAGAGGTGAGAACATAAAGAAGGTCCAAATTACCAAAGATTAAATTAAAATGTGAGATATTATATTATTATATATATACTTCTTTTCCTTGAGAACCTACTTGTTGGAGTTATGAAAAATGAGTGAACTATYGAAGTGYGAAGAGTTGGAGAATGAGGGCCATAGTACTATATGGTCATATATATATATATATATATATATATATATATATATATATATATATATATATATATTTATATATTTCAGAGTGTTGATATGATTACACGTATTCCAAGCCCGAATGGATATACTATTCAATATTATAATAATACAACACGAACACCAGAACCCTTTTTTAGTTGAATTTCAAAGCTGACCATTCGAAATAAACAGAAGGGAGATTTCGAATAAATAGAGAAGCCTTCAAAGCGATGGCATGAGTATTTAAAAAGGGTCCCAGACATCTACATTGTTACACGTGAAGGAGGTTTGAATAACCTAGGATACAATATAATATTAAATATGTTTTAATTCATTTATTTTCCTCTCCTAATATTTATGTGTTTAAATTAAATTACGTGAAAATTTGGTATGGAGTTGCGTGCCAGGGAGGAAGTGAATTATATAGCTTAATTAAGGTTAATCAATTTAAGTATATTATGGATAAATTAACCTCATTGTGCTATAATATAATTACTCATAATTATTATTATTATTTTCCTCTGAAAAATTCATAATTGCATTATATTGTAACAAAATTACATACACAGATATATACAAGCCATTAGTAATATATTATCCAACAAGTTGTAGTCTTGATATAACGATGCATACACAAGGAATCATTACATCCAATAATAGTCCTTATCGAATGTCACATATTCAGTCCCAAAGCAAAAATTCTGCTAAAATTTTGCCCCCAAAAATGTGGGTGTATCCCACCTCTAAACAATANAGTCTTGATATAACGATGCATACACAAGGAATCATTACATCCAATAATAGTCCTTATCGAATGTCACATATTCAGTCCCAAAGCAAAAATTCTGCTAAAATTTTGCCCCCAAAAATGTGGGTGTATCCCACCTCTAAACAATATAGTATCATGAAACATACATACAACCCAATATTTACACAATAAGATTTGATCCTTCAAAAAAGATTCCAAAAGGATAAGATATTCTGTATTTCATGAAAAGGCCTATGATATAAGTCGCGGGTTCCCATTGCTGATTGTTCTTCAATATACCATTGTCCATATGGTAGTTGCGCGAATTCTTTGGAAATCCTGTCCGCCAACTGGTTCCTCTCCTTGTAAATATGGTTAAAAGAAATGGAGTCAAATAAACGTTTAATACAAAACACATCCTCTAAAATAATAACAAGTCGAGATATGTGGCAACTATGGACACCATTTTCCCAGTTGATGATTATTAAGGAATCACCAAAAACTTGTAATGACTGACAACCCTGCTCCACAACAAATACTAATAAGAGTTTTAATGACATTAATTCTGATTAATTGTTTGTGAATTCCCCCAATCACATTTTGAGTGTGTAATGATGTCAACTAGATATATAGAGGCATCCACCCCCTCCACATAAAATTTGATCAGCTGAAGCTGCCCCATAGAAATACCCCCACGACCAAGATTTGTAAAATATTTCTTCCCTAACATATCTAGGTTATGATAAATCCACCCCACCCAAGCAGTACAAAGAATCCATGATCCCAATACTATTGACAACGACTCTGACGACCGATAAAAAATCATCATGAAAAATAGCTCTGTTCTGATCAATCCAGACCCCCAAGACATAATTAAAGGGAAGGCCCTGATCTCCACACTCCCCCACTCACACATCCACACCTGCAAAGCTACCTCAAAAGTGTTTCTCTACCAATGCCTGAGAGTGGTTTTCAAATTCTTGGAAATAGCCTAGACATCTCTGACATAGGAACATTGTAAGAAAAGATGATCCACATATTCTAATTATTCTTTGCAGAGAGCGCACCGACTCGATCCATTGAATTGTTGTTTTTGTAAATTATTCCATGTTGGTAATTTGTTTGCCAGAATCAACCAAACTAGAAGCTTCCCTTTCACCGGGAAATGTTGTTTCCAGAGCTTCCTCCACCACCAAAGTGGTTCTCTCTGTTGTACATCCGCACTTAATTTAATGTAACCCACTCGAGGAGTATGTTATCCACCCCCATCACCATCCCAAATTAATTCATCTTCTCTTTCAACCAATCGAATTGAGTCTTCCCTTAGAGCTTGTAAATATCTGTCCCAATGGATGAGATCCTCCTCGAGGAGTCCTAGCCTCCACCCCGCCATCCAACCTTGATGCCAAATTGTAGTTTTTGTAGGATCCCAACCTGAGCTAAATTGAAGAAACCACTTTGTTCCAGTATAATCCGAGTCCCTCCATGTAAAATATTTCCCCTCTTGCTACCGACCCATGGATCCAAACCAAGACGAACCAACCTACCAGAACTGACCCTCTAGACCAGGTTATTTCCAATTAAATCAAAATCCTTTATCACTGCTTTCCATATAATAGATATACCTGATGAGTTTTTGTTTGGATCCAGTATCCATTCTAGTGTAGTAAGAGGTGCAGTGTATTTATTATATACTACTCTAGTTCAGAGACTAGAAGTTTTTATCAAACACCAGGAACATTTTGCAACAAGTGCTTTTGAAAATAAAAAGATGTTCTTCAATCCCCAACCCCCTAAAGCCTTCGGAACTGCAATCCGCTCCCACCTAACCCAAGGCATAAACTTTTTATCCCTGTTTCCTTTCCATAGATAAGAAAAGAAAATCCTGATGGCCTTTTCCAAAATACCTTTTGGAATCCAAGATAAGGAAATTGAGTATACCGGGATAGCCTCCAACACCAACTTAATCAGAACTAATTGTCCAACCTTGGACAACCACCTATGGCTCCAAACCTTTAGTATTTTTTCTAAATTTGCGATGAGGCACGACCAATCCATCTTCCTATATTCATTTGGTTTTAACTGAAAACCAATATATTTCAATCCCACATCCAGTTCAAAAATCTGAAAGGGGAGACTAGAAGTAATGAGTTGAGTCTCCCCCCCATCCAAGGATGCAATGGTAATACTAGATTTTTGATCATTGATTAACATACCAGTCTCCTTTTTAAAAAGAGTTAAGCCTTCACAAACTTTATCAATATCCCTTCTAGAAACATCACATAATATTAAGATATCATCAATGAAGAGTAAATGGGAAATATGCAAACCCGAAGAGATTTTATTCCTCTGAAAGTACCTGTAGACTTTGCCTCATTCAAAAAATGACTGAGACTTTCAAAAAACAAAAGAAAGAGGAGTGGAGACAAGGGGAACCCCTGTCTAATGCCCCTGCCCGCTTTAAAGAAAGAGGAGGTTGAACCATTAATCAAAATAGAGAAGGAAATTGTTGTAAGGCATCCCATAACCCAATTTGTAAATTCCACCCCAAACCCAAGGTGTATAAACAACATCCATATGTATATATATCCAATTTAATCTATCATAAGCTTTCGATAGATCAATTTTTACAACAACCCCTTTGAGTTTTCTTTTTTTCATACAATGTAAGCCTTCTTGTGCAACCCCAATAGCCTCATGAATCTGTCTTCCTACCAGAAACCCAAAGTGTTCACTTGAAATATTTCTAGAAAGTATTTATTTTAGTCTTCTGCTGATTACTTTAGAGATAATATTATAAAGACAGTTGCATAAGGAAATAGGCCGGAAATCATCAAAGGAGGAGGGCTTATCAATCTTAGGAATTAAAGCAATGAAGGTTGAATTTAATGGTTCATGTATATGTCCATTTATCCTTGATTATTCAACCAATTTTAATACATCTCTTCCTAGAAAATCGTAAAAACCCAAATGAAATTCTATAGGCCAACCATTAGGACCTGGAATTTTACCCTTTTGAAAAGTTTGTAAAACTTCCAGTAATTCCTTCTCTGATACCTCCTCCATTAAAGAAAAACTCTCATCCTCCTCAACAAAACGAGGGAATAACCTGACAACTTTAACAATTTTGGAAATGGATGTCCCCTCCTATGCCTTGAAAATATCTATAAAATGTACAATGCCTAATGAAGCCAGACCTTCAAAATAATTGACAACTTGTCCATCACCCTGTTGAAGTCCCCAGAAAATATTTGTCATTTTCCTACCTTTGGAATAAGTATGAAAGAACTTGGTATTATCATCCCCATAGGTAATCTAGATAACACGACTCTTTAGTCACCATAAGGCTTCTTTTTCCGCTAGTAGAGCCCTCTGTATTAATTCTAATCTAACCAGGTCCTCTTTTTAGACACTGGAACAAAACCCCCGCTCATTTCCATCTTGCCAATCAAGAAGGGTCTACTCAATGTGTTTTAACTCCTTTTCCTCTTTTAGTTTTTTCTCATGTGCCCAATAGATGGTTGCCTACTTAATTCTTTTGAAATTTTCCAAAAAAAGTACAACTGCATGAGTATGAGGATCGGGCTTAATGGGGATCCACATCCTATGAACCAAGGATTGATATTCTAGATCCTTTAACCACCCCTCAAAAAATTTAAAAGGATTGGGAGCATGTCGGATCCTACCTCGCAACTCCAAAACAATCGAATTATGATCTGATTCACTGCTACTGGAAACCCATTGTCAGACCAGTGCCATATAATCGACAAGGTCCTCCGCCAATAAGAAAAAATCCAATCGTTTGGCCACCTGATCATCACTGGTCCTCTTGTTCCTCCAAGTTGGCTTAAGTTTTATTGGTTCAATATCTAGCAACCCATATTGATCCAAGAAATTTATAAAGTAATTGGTCAAGGGATCTAGGTTGTTACGAGGACCCCATGCCTCTTCCACTCCCAAAGAGAAGTTAAAATACCCACCAATAATAACCTCCTTAGAAAAAAACCAAGATCATTTAGCGAGGGATTCCCAATATCTCTGTTTATCGGAGTAAGAACCATATATATTTACTAGTGTCAATGAACGTCCTAATTCTGCAAAGGAAACATTAAGAACGATCCCTGAATCAAATCCCCAAACCCGCTCACAATTGCACTTCTTTAATAACCACCTTGTAGCCAGACCCCCAAAGCATCCCTTTGCATCCACCGCAACAAAGGACCAACCTGGAAACAAAGATTCTAAAACCACCATCACCAATTCACTAATCCCCAAAGTCTCTTGCAGAAAAATGACCTCTGGAGAAACAACTTCTACCAGTATTTTTAGTGACGATTTTTTTATAGGGTTCACCAGTCCTCGAAACTTGAAGGAAATCATTTTCATAAGGAAACCACCCCATGAGATTTCTTTGATCTAAGTGCCCATTCTATGAAGGATTGTCTACCCGAGGAAAAATCAATCCTGGCCCGATATTGTGCCAAAAGTAGGTGGGACTTCCTCCCTCGACCTCTGACTAATAATGGAGCATTTAGTAAAGATCCAAATCCATGACCCCCCAGCTCCCCATCACTGCCCACAGAAATATCCTCATTTAAAATAGACCTGTTACACAAGGTATATCAGACCCTAGTCCCATTAGTTGAAGAGTTCCCAGAGGACGACTGAGAACAAAAGTGGGGAGAGGGCCCAGTCAATCCTAGAGGGGAAATAGGTAAGGAGGAAGAAAACTCCATAATAGTGGGTAATCCCAAGGAGGAAAGACCTGAAGTACCTACAACATTTTCAATAATCAAAGGGGAAGAAATATTTAATTCACAAGAAAACCCTGACTCATTCAAGCCCTCAGAAGAAAACACAAAAGCGATAAGAGGAGGAGGGTAATACTCCCTGACAGTAGGAACCTTACAGATAACCTCAACAACGCTTGACAAAGGATGGCCAATGGAGAGCCCCAAAGTCGATATATCAACAACCCCCAATCCCCCCGATGGATACAAATTAGCATAGTTTAAAAAAGAGACAATCGTTAAAGTAGTAGTAGACAACTTACCTAGCAACATTAGTGACCTTAGGCAAGCCTTTGTTGTTTTCATCTGTACCTTATACAATCTCGTGTCCTTGCATATTGGGGAATTTCTGGTGGTAGTCAAAGGGTTCCACTTCCTTCCCTTTCCTGAACCATGAACATTTTCTTCCTCCACATAAGCATCCCCCAATACCAGTGTCGCCAAATCCACCTGCCTCATCTCAGCATGAATATCATCACCCTCATACCCCCTAAACTTCCCCTTGAAAGGAATTTTACATTTCATAACCCCATGCCCATAGATATGGCACCTATGAAATCTTAAAGGTATGCCTTCATAGTCCAAATGCTGGATAAAATATCCAGTTGCCGTATCAATATTCAACTCCTGAAGTAACCCCGACCGAAGATCCAACCTCAAAAAAATCTTGACCACTGAAATTAAACCAGTCTCTTCAAAAGACATATCCTCTTCAATGTAGTTACCCAATTTGTTCCCAATGGATGCAAAAAAAACATGATTCCAATACTGCATAGGAAGGCTTGAAAAATGTACCCAGATGGGTACCACATCCACCCACTCTCGTTTTGCATAAAAAATTGGAGTCGACCTTTTAAAAACAATAGGTGTCTTTGCCAAGCTCCATATTTTTGAAAAAACCTAGGTCACATCTTCTATGGAAGAGAATAAAAAGGAAAACCAACCCCTAGCCAGAAGATGAATACTAGGAGATCTTGATATATTGTTCCCCCAGGTAGTAGCAACACAAGTCCTCGGGAAATTATCCCCTAACCATTTCCCCCATGCCCTTCCCACCACTGTCAAATTATATAATTCCACCACTCTATCCATATCAATGTCTTCACCAAACACTAGTCTTTCCGAACTAACTTGGTCCAGAGCACACTGCAAAACTTTATGCAAAGATGTATTTCCCTCCCCCGCAGGCTTCTTCCCCTCTGTGGTCCCCTCCCTAGAATAATCATGAGTTATGGTTTTGTACTGTAGTGGTTCAATATCCTCTACAGCCCTGTCCCCCTCTCCATCCCTCAGAAATAATTACCCCACCATCACTGCAACCTCCGAAAAAAGCCCTGCGTCAATGAGTACCTCAGACAGAGAGAATGGAACATTTGAGACAGACCCCAAGTATTCCTTCTGTTGTACAGCCCAACTATCCCCGTTGAAGAGATCCCCAGGCTTGGGACCACTACACCCCAAACCACCCTCATTGAATGCTAGAAGAAGTTACAAACCTTATCCCAAACCTGTCAAAGAAGACTCAGAAAACCCACCAACAAGTTATGAAGAAAGAACCAAACCTTTCGAAAGAGATAGATCGATATTTTTCGTTAGCTCCGAGTCCGGATCTGTTGAAAAAAATGACACCGAACCCACTTCCATTCACCCCCTAATTCACTGACAGATAGCATTGGGTACCCTGCCAAAAGATTCCCCCACTCCCCTCCAGTCTCTGACAACCCATCCGGTTCCTTAGACGCTGCCATGCACAAGTAATGTGTGAGAGGGTAAGTTCTTTAAAGGATTTTTAGGAATACTTCCCCATTACCCCATCCCCCTTTCAAATAGACTCACTAGTCCAGTTTAGATATGGTTCATGATTGAGGCTCTGCCCATGAACCAACAAACTACCACACCGTGGTGCTTGTGAAAAACCCTATCCTTCATCCGATTCTTCATCCCAATTACTCATAATTATCATATGAGTAATTGATTGAATTATTGCTAAACTACTTCTAAGGGGGAGAAAGAGAAAGTGAAACCTCAATAATTACTGGGCCAAGATTATGAGGCTAAGAAAAAATTAATTACTGGATAATTAGTTTGTGGAGAATAATTATTCTTAACGTGGTTCAAGTAATTAATTACCAAAGAATGGTATTCTACAAAATATTAATTGAGTATTTTAGTTGGACTATACGAGAGGGACAAATGTCATTCTCTATTCGAGCAAGCCTAAGCACCCTATGGTGACATCGCGAGTTCATGTTGACTAAGAGCATCAGTGTGATGATGCGTGTTAATATTCAATTGGTTGATGAGTTGAGTGGGGTCTATTAGGATTGGTAAATATTAGGTGCTGAATGGATCCTAACTATAGGTCGGAAGATCTTGCATGCATCGAGACTGTCCATCGAGGGAAAGGGAATATCCATCGATACCTTGGGTTCAGAGTAGTATTGCATGGATTTCTCAAACTCTGAATGGACGGTATTGAGGGGGAATATTCCTTGATACCATATTATTCACAGGTAAGAGAAGAATGTGCTGGGATAAGGCCTGAGTTACGATGGATGTAGGCCTGTATGGACCAAAGTTCCACTGTGGAAGGCTAGGCTAGTGCCGCATCAAGACTAGGGTGTCGCCTCATCAATTTTTGTGGACAATGAGAGGCCACAAGGATGCCACATGGAAGTAAGATATATGTTTCCTATGTAAACTATAGAACTTTGGAAGTTCATAATTCTCATTCTAGAGCTCTGTTCTGAGAGAACTTACCATCGTTGAAAATCTCTTGATGAGAAGAAGAGGATGGAGCTGTGATAGAGAAGATTTAAGATCGTTAGAAGAAGCGAAAATTTCATAATCCATCCCTTAAAAGGAACTTAGGGGATTGAGTGTGTTACAACTGAGGGGTTGCAAGGTAAGGTGTGGTTGATATTGATTTCTCCATGCAATCAACACTTTAAAAAAAATACAAATTCTAGAAATCCATACTTAGACAAATGCATGTTAATTCTAAACTTTCCCTGAATTAGTCAACTTATGAACTCCTTTCATATCACAACTAAGGAACAATAATGACATGGATTGGATTGAGAAACAAATAAAATACACACAATATTGTAGAGAGAACACAATATACATTATTGAAATTAGAGTATCATATGTTGAAATAATGTAACTGCAAAGTGTATTCTAATTATTATTGTTGAATTATTCATTAGATCAATCCCCTATTGCGGATTGATTGTGTCGGCTATTGTAAAATACCAAATCCCCTTTTGCGGATTGGTCAAAACATAATTGTAATAGCAAGAATAAGAAGTCGGCCCTAGAATATATTAAAGGGGCCTCATAATATATCAAAGGTGGTTATAACCACCCAAAAGAAGTCGGCCCTGACAGTGAAGATACACCTTCATCCACACATGCTAGAGTTGTATAAATAAGGAGGCTAGCACCTCATTTATACACACACTCACTTTTTCATTGAGAAGCAAGTTTCAGAGCTGCAGAGAGAGAGAGAGAGAGAGAGAGAGAGAGAGAG